>RQTK01000463.1:158204-184108 GCA_003991915.1 Elysia chlorotica
TTTAGTGCCTGCTGTCACTCTTTAAAAACCTGATCGAACAAAAATATGCCCGATGTGCTATTGGTAAGGAAAATCCGTTTAGAATGAGATTGTCGGATATTTTACATGTCTGTGATTAGAAAAAAATTGGCAAAACGAAAAATCGGTCGCAAACACGGAATATCGAACTCTAGATTTCTGGCAATTCTTGGCATTAGAGAAAAGATAGAAAAGGCCAAAGAGATTCCAGATTTGTTTCCACATTCGAATAGAAAAGAAACAAAACAACCCCCCCCCCCACACACACACACTCACAGATACACAAAGCAAAGGGGGCTTGGCGAAACTCATTAAACATGTGTTTCAAGAAGGGACATTACCCAATTTTTAATTCAAATTTCGTGGCTTGTGTCCCTTTCGTTTTTTTTTTCGTTTTATCTTGACTATGTTTAAACCAAAATATGTTTAAACCGAAATTGAAATTAGACCCCCTAAAATTTCGGTTTAAACGTGTTCCACTGTACTTTACAAAGAGATTCCAGATTTGTTTCCACATTCGAATAGAAAAGAAACAAAACAACCCCCCCCACACACACACACACACACACACTCACAGATACACAAAGCAAAGGGGGCTTGGCGAAACTCATTAAACATGTGTTTCAAGAAGGGACATTACCCAATTTTTAATTCAAATTTTGTGGCTTGTGTCCCTTTCGTTTTGTTTTTTTTTCGTTTATCTTGACTATGTTTAAACCGAAATTGAAATTAGACCCCCTAAAATTTCGGTTTAAACGTGTTCCACCGTATATCATTGAATTTGCAAGTTTTTACTAAATAGTTTGTCTATGTCAACAAGTGTTGAATGTGCACACTGTAATTTTCTGCACTACTATACTGTATAAACGAAGTCAGAAGGGAAGAAAAAAAAATTCATATAAAAAAAATATGAAGGATCCGGACTCAATTTTTTCTACACATATAAAACCAATCACTGGTAAATCAATGAGACACAGTTCTTTTAAATACTCCGCGTGAGTGTGTTAGAAAAAACTTAATTAGAAACTCAATTAAAAAAAAAACACCACAATTTTCCTTCTTGAACACATACCACAAAAAGTAAGTAATAACAAAAATATATGTAGAGATGTGAACATGAATTTTAGTGTGTCTTGCAAAGCAGAAATAAATCTTTCGAATGATACTAAACTAGGCTATATTCAAAATTAAAAAAGTTATGATAATTGTCCCCATTTCGTGCCTTGACCTGTCAGATCTAATTACCTCAGGTGATAAATCTAAGTCTACCAGCGGCGCTTAGCTACTGACTCGTCTCCTAAGCATGGAGGTAGTTTCAGCCGGTCTTCCCAACTAAATTACTGCCCTGAGCGTTAAAGCAAACAGCCATGAAGTGAGAGAACGGTAAAGGACACGTTTTCATCACCTATGTAAAATTTTGATGGATCAGGCTTTCTACCATGCTGATACCACAAAGGGGCTGAAAGAATTACCTTTTAAGCTAAATTCACTCCCTTATGACAAAATACTTTGGCTTGAGTTTGCATGATATTACTTCCACTTAGATTTGCAAATTTTTATGAGCCTTCCACAATGTGACAATCCAAGGAAAAATTTCAGATTTCCCATGAATATCAAACAAGGAATGAATTTGAGCATGTGTTTGCGGGATATAATATTTAAGAAAAGATTTTAAAAAATAAATAAAATAAAAATAGTAAAACATTAAGATATGCATATATCTCTCTGACTAGATTTTAACTACAAAGCATTTATCGAGTAAATTACCCTCATCTCTTCCAAGACAGCTTTGTAACTTTGAAAAGTTTCATTTATGAGATCCTTGCTGTTATCTTTCTGCATTTCCAGGTCTTCAAATGCAGTGCTTAAATTTCCACTTATCGTTCCACATTCTTCCAGTTTTTTCCCACATTCCTTGGTGAACTCTGCTAAAGTCTCTTTTTTGGCTCCCACTGCTTCTGCAAGTTGTTTCACTGCATGCTCTGGGCTGCTGTGTGACTTCTCAACACATTCAGTGCAAACTGGCATCTAGTGACCAGAGGGAAAAGTATGTGTTACTTGATAGAACATAGAAAAGGAGAGAAAGGCACATTAAATAAAATGTCCCTTTAGTTTGTTTGGACAGATTATTATTATTATCCTATCATACAGTTGTTTTTAAAACTTCTCAAGTGTTGCTTCCAACTTAAGTTATGCCCCCTTCTCTGTCCTTCTAGAACAGCGTCACTAAATTTCTTCTTATAATTTTTAACCATTTCCACATTGAAGCAGGATTTTGTCATGCCAAGTTAAAGAAAAAACTCTTAAGACTTATCCTCAGACAACCTAACAAGAAGTGCTCAAAAGTGATCATATAAAACTACACACTTGGTTGCACACTTACAAGACAGGAACAGCAAAAAAATTTTATCGTCTCTACTGGGTGAATAGGACAGAAAACGGGTTTCCTTAGGTGATCTATACCTTCACCACTGGCAACCATGTCTTCAAATGTAACAACCTGCAAGAATGAAAAAAAATCTGCATTAAAAAAAATGTATCTGTTTCGCAACATCGCTTACTAGTGTATGTATTTTAGAAATATCACTGTAGTTCCGAATATGCCCTAAACAAAAGGTTTTCACACACCCCTTAAGTTTTATATTTAATACCACCACTTCACCTATACTAGGTTCAGTTCATGGTTGGAAGAATATAATTATGGCTCTCTGGGGGAAAAAAAAGAAAGATTCATAGACATTTTTATAACAAATTAAAAATCTGTGGAACTGATAAACACAGGTTTCGAACACCACCGTTGAGTATTTGCAGAGATGCATTTGAGAACCCTGAAGGTATTTTCTCACGAAAGTATACGGCAGATGGAAGTTGTTGCCAATACCTAGTGGGCCTGTTTCACAAACACATCCACTTGTCAATGTCAATGTGACCAATTGTGCCCATGATCTTCATTGGTCACCATGGGCACATTTGAGTGTTGTCTAAAAAAACAAAACAAAACGACTCCACGCAAGGATATAAACTAGGTACATTGTCGCCGTAGCTTATGACTCGACAGCATTCTCATTCTCAAATTGTTACGACGCACCCTAAACTATGACCATGTACTTACTACCCCAGAGGCACCCACAGTCGATCTCCGGGAATTCCTGTTCCAAGTTGAGTTGAGTTGGTTTGACGTCAAGCGTCACCACTATATAGGCTATATTGTGGAAGTTCCCCAAGACTGGCGTATGTCAATTTCATATGCTGCCACACACAAGACAGTGGGGATACCATGACTTCTGTCTCAGCCGGTCACATTAAACTGACATCGACCTGACCATCAGAGGGCGACATCGCCCATCGCCAGGGCTCATACCAAGGACCTCCTGCATCGGAAGCCAATATTCTACCCCTGGGCAACCGCGGTCCACATTCCTTTTCTAACTTTGGCACCATTTGCAATAGGGCCGAGAAAAGCGCTGATTATTTTAATTCGCAATGCTTTAGCTGTTCTAATATGATGGAACGGGAATAAGACATATTAAAGTTTTTTCTCCCTTCATATTTAAAACGTTATAGGTATCAATGATAAGAATAATAATGACAATAAAAATTAATTATAAAACTACTTCATTGACTTGGATTCAGAAGTTGCTTTTAAGAAAAAATGCACAGGATGTAAGATATAAAATGTTCTATACTTCAAAACATACTCTAAAATCTAGACCCAAGGTTGTTGATCAAAATGTTATAGACCTAGAACATATTCTAGATCTAGATTCAGGATTTTAAATTCAGATCTAGAGTCCATAGGATTAGAATCTGGAGATAATAGGTTGAAATACTATTTAGAACTTCTCATAAGAAACTGACACAAATATTACATTAGAGTCACAGTATAATTATGAATCTTTGAAAAAGCATAATAATCCTACTTTCAAAAAAATCCATGCACGTAAATTTCTAGCACAGATTGGGGAATAAATTGCGTGTGTTATCTATAATCTCAGCTTGTCATGGAAAGGGAGCGGTTCTTGTCACCCACTGAGGATGGCCATTCTAATATGTGGCTCCACATGTCTTAAATCAGGATCATGGACAAACACCTTATACATATTTTATGTGTGATCCATTTACAAGCTCTAGATTAAGAATAGCTCTAAAAAGTAATACCTTATGGTCCTCAAAACATCTCATAAATTGATGGGCTGTGACACAATTTGGACATAGAAGATTTTCACAAGTCTGACATCTGGCTACTGCATTGTCTCCTGCCTTGCAGCTAGTACATCCAATCTGAAATATGATAGAACAGTAATGTGCACATATTTTTAAACCAGGAATAAAAGAAAAAAATGTGAGAAAGGGGGTGTGAGGACATTTCTATTTTTATAATAATAATAATTTGAAACTATTTCCTTCATTTGGGCACGATTAGCAAGGTTAGAATTAGCAAGTTATGAATTGTGATGTAAGGAGGCGTGCATGTCTGTGTATGTATGCCTGCATAGTTATTGGTATGCAGGCTTGCTGAGCTGGGCAATTTGTGAGCTTGTTTACTTGTGTTGAGACATTCAATCCGAGTTATTCCCTTTAATTTACCAGGCAGGAATGAATTGTTACTGACAGAGGGCATTTTTTCACCATACTTATTATAATTCTATATTCCTAACTTTTAAGCTATTGCTGTGAACCAAGAACACCAGCTCTAATCTTAAAAGATGGACATGCAACTTATTAGCAACACAACATGGTGGCTCGCCAGCCTAAGCATCTGCAGACGTACATAGCGGTATCAACATTTTGTCTAATGCTCTCAGTCTGTATCTCATACCTTGTCTCCCAACATAAGTCGAAATTTTCTAGTCTATACCTTCTTTCTACCCCTTATTGTATTATTTATATTCATTTATAAACTTGTAGTTTTTTAATCTATTTATACAAATATTAAGAATTACCAACTCTCAGTAATCGTTTACTTTCTCCCGATGATTTGTCTTGTCTCATGTTCATACTAACACCCTCACTAGAACTACCCAAACAGAAAGAAATGATTGGTATGGCAGCAAAAACAATGATTCCCCGGATCTGCGGAAAACCACCACCACCAATATATGAATATGCCATGAAACACAATAAATTAACCACACTTTATGTCAATCCTTACATTTTTGGATATATTAATTATTAAATGACGTAGAGTGAACAAAAATGCTATTTTCCAAGAGCCTTAGTTTAGGGGAACACTTAGATCAGCTTTACAGGCAATTTCTTTGATTTCCTTTACACCATTTGACAGATAATTTCCTTGTTGATTTCCTTTCAATTCAACCACAAGATTGACACTCCATGTTCTGTGGCCGCGGCACTGTGGGTTTACTTTATAGAACAAATCCCAACTGATTGCTTTGAAAATTTGTAGGATCTTACTTGTTAGTCTTCCCAAAGAGTGACACCTTGCCACTGGTTGAAGATTTGTCTCCTGATACCAGGTAGGGTCACCCAAACATGACAGAGTAAAAGGTAGAGTAAATCATGCACTCACTGGCTGGCCCTCCAGGTTGGGGACTGAGTATAGGGCCAACAACCCTTTTCGTGAAAAAAAAAAAACTGTCGCATAAACCGAAACAGCTATCCAAAAAATCTGCTTGTGGAGCAAAGAGTCCTCTCCTGTAGAGCTCATGACTTGCACCGGTGAAAGCTGTTATGCAGACAAGCCTGGAGCATTAGAACCTTGTATGAAACTGAAGGAACTGCACAAGTATGTTGTGAAATGCACAGGTACAACTTGCAGATATTGGGTCTCTGTGAGACCAGATGGACGGAGAGGAAAAACGAGACCAGTCTATGGAAACAATCATAATCCATTCTGGAAACGAAGGTCAAGCAGACATCGAAGACAAAGTGAACTCTTAATGTACACGCCACCTGAGAAAAGAACGAGAATGGAGAATTCTTCACTGAGTTTTGCTCCTTCAATGATCTGGTAATCGGAGGCATTTTGTTCCCCCACAAGACCATCCATAAAACGACATGCATCTCCCCCAACAGCAAGATCGAAAACCACATAACAATCAGCATAAAGTGGAGACGAGCTTGCATCAGATCAAAACCTAGTTGTTAAAGTACTTGAGACCAAGACTTTCAACGACAGGTCCGGACGACCAAGTATTATGTACAGTGCCTAAGAGAGAGTGAGTGAGAAACAAATCAAAGCATTTCAAAATTGAGCTGAGAAACAAGTTTGGTGTTCTCTCCCTACTGTCAGAAGACACAATTGAAGAACATTGATGAAGCCTGCAAGGGACCTGGAAGTAGACAAGTTCAACTGTTTTCAGCAAGAAGATCAGGAAACACAAGGAGTGGATCTTAACTGACACCTAGACACTCATCAAGGAAAAAAAAAGAACTTCAAACACCAGATCAACCAGGCACAGGGCATAGAGGAAAAACGCACACTACGAGTTCGATACTGGGAGAAGAATAGAGATGTTAAAAGAAGTGCAGGGAAAGACAAAAGAAATTACACAGCGGAGCTGACAACAGAGGCAGAGGCTGCAGAAGTCCAAATAATTTTAAGAGACTATAAAATCAACAGGACTCTCAGGGAGAAACAGAAACCCCAGCTGTCCCGTCAAAGGCAAAAATGGAAACTTGGTGCCTGGTGAAGAAGAACAGAGGACAAAATGGACATAGCACTTCAAGGAAACGCAAGACAGACCTGCCCCACCCGATATACCAAAACCAACTGAGCTCCTCAAAATCAACACTAACCCCCTAGAGGGGCAGAGATTGCCAAGGCCATTTAGTCTCAAGTCAGGAGGGGTGGCAGGTCCAGATGGCATACCAACTGAGGCTGATATACAGACCTCGACGACATGCTGCACACACTTCTATGCATGACCTGGGAACGGGAGCAAGTTTTAGAAGACTGGAAAAAAGGACACCTTGTAAAGCTGTCCAAGAAAGGGGACCTGTCATCCAGCGGAACAGGTAACAAAAAAAGAACACATCACACCCTAACTTAAAAATCTTCATTGGCTACCTGTCAGCTCTAGGATACATTATAAGCTAGCTTCTATTCTCTTTCAGTGCCAATATGTGTCCGACTTTCCAGAGTATCTAAAAGATTTAGTTATACCCTACACACCATCTAGAGATCTACGCTCAGCTGGCAAGAACCTCTTAGTGAAACCAAGATACAACTTAAAAAGTCTCATTTTAAATTTAAAATTCCTCAAATTGACTATTTGGTTTTAACTCGTACGCCCATCATCCTTTTTTCTCCACTCTCTTTCTTATCCGAGGATCAGTACTTGATTTTTTTAAACAATTTCGGACTCTGTGATATATCTATAACAATGTTTAATAATATCGATGTGTTTTAAATGATCGTTTTTCTAAGTTTCAATAACACGTATTTATAACATCTATTTGTGTATAACTGTAAGAGCCTTTTATTATATTTCTATGCAATCTTTTGCTAAGTCATTTTAGGGAATTGTGTGTGTATATGTTTCTTTTTAACACTTTTGTGAGTATGTTTAAAATTGCTGTTAAGCGCTTTGAGCTTTTTGTAGGGAAAACGCTATATAAATAAATATTATTATTATTATCTCTTTGAGTAGTAAAAGCATAAAAATTGTGCATATAAGGTTTGGTTAAAAGTGAAGGGTATGTACAGTAGTTAATAATAATAACAATACATGGCTTTTATTTAGCGCAACACCCAAGACAATGCCTGGCTCAGTGTGCTTTACAAAGTGTTTAAAATGACAATGAACGTACATTTAATATATAAATATCATTATCGTAGTGATTAGAAAATACAGATACTAAAGAACTTTCATTTTATATATAAATACCATTATCGTAGTGATTAAAAATACAGATAATAAAGATCTTTCATTCTATATATAGATATCATAGATTATCACAGTTAAATTTTATTATATACATCAATGTCCTTCAGGTACCTAAGTAGACGCTGAGGACTAACATAAGCAAATATGCTCTCTAGAGGCTTGAAAGCCAGGTACAAATTTCTTTCCCGGTAAAAAACCGGACAATCAACCAGAATGTGACTAATGGACAATTGACAGTTGTGGGTATGAATAATGACACAGTGCAATTTGTTGGTTGTCATATTGTTCCATCGCGCCTTCCAGTTTACTTTTATAAACGTGTGATGCTGATTACCCCTGTCAAGAGACTCCAAGATGAGCAGGCAAGCTTTTGATGAGACCGTTCCTGCACAGACCACATAGCTACAATGCGCATCATCATCGATACATCACTGGAGTGGCAGACTTTATGTAGTTTTTTTACTTTCAAAAGGTATTCAACAGCGTCGACCGAGATGTTTGGAGACTGATGTACCTCTATAGCTTTCCACTTAAGTTCGCCACCATAATTCAACAACTTTATTATATAGATGCCACTTGTCAAGTCATCCACGGTGGTTAATGGAACCTTTCAACGTAAAAACTGGCGTCCAATAGTTGCTGTTGCCCACAATCTTTTTTATGGTGGTTGGCTGGGTTATAAAATGCGAAAGACTACAAGCAAAGGAACAGGTATCTAGTGTACCTTCAGCGGGAGGACCTTGACTTTGCACATGACATCAGCCTTCTCACACAAAGACAACAAGAGAAACTATATAGTGTGTTAGAAGAAGAAGACAGGGAGACTGGACTCAAGATAAATAGAAAAACTGAGGCCAAACAAATCAATAACTAACAGGATGCATTCACTGTAGGTGCATCAGGAAAATATCAAAGAGGTTGACAATGTTTGTTTATATTGGCTGTCTTGCAAGCATTATTTATTTAGTAAAGACGGAGAGATGGACGAGGACATCAGATGCTGAATCAATAAGACCCGATATCCTTTCAATACCCTAAGCCTAAGTACAACCTGGAGGTCTACAAGCCTTCAGTCCTGTCGGAGATCAGAAAGCGCAAATGGGCCTGGATAGGCGACACACTGCGAAAGCCTGTATCCAACATCACAAGGCAAGTCCTGGAGTGGAACCCCCCAGGTAAACAAATGCAAGGTCGGACGTCCCAAGCACACTTGGCGATGAAGCTCCGATGGCCGAGACAAAAGCCGCTGGTAGTACATGAGGTGAGCTGAAGAGAACTAGCCGGAACTGAGTTCAGTGGAGGAGTTTGCTGCAGCCCTATGTTTCACAGGGAATCACGAGGCTTAAACTACAATACTTTACTGTTGCATTTAGTGTAAATTACACTGTAATGATCATAATAGTTGAGCCTTTTTAAATCTTTTTATAATTAGTTTTTGTGAAATTCGAGATTGTCACAATGTAATTTTTTTTTCCTTTGAATGTAATTAAAGAAGAAAAAAAAAAACCAATACTGTAACAAAATAATTTGCACAAACAAAAAAATCCTTTGCAGTAGCTGAAATTTGCTCTATCATACTTTTAAATCATTTGATACATAAATGATTCGCTAACTTAAAGTACGACAGTCCAATAAGGCATAGCACACTCCTACTTATAACTTTCTTTAACATCTGTTTTTTCTTTGTACGGAGGCCCATTATAAGCAAATATAGCAGGCTCATCTATAGGGGGGGGGGGGGGGGGGGCGGGGACGAGCGTTTTGTTTGTGCAGGGGGAGAGGGGGGGGGGGGAGCTACGAAGAAGTTATATTTTGGACACTATTGTTCTAACCTTTTGTGTTCCCTTAACCAGAACAATGGCTTAGTTTAGCCTTTACAAAACAAACAATATAAAACCAAAGCTCAGAAATTTTACATTTTACTAAGCCTACCTGTTTTGTGTCTGATGAATCAGATTCGATCATATCTTCTAAAACTGTGTCTGAGGGAAGTCCACTGACACCCCTCTCTGGAATCATGGTAAGCTGGCCACAAGATGGACATTTCAGAGCAACAGGATCCTCCTCTTTGATACCTGAAGATGCTTTGCTCTCTTTCTCTCCATCAAGCTTTTTCTTCAGACAGGCTTCACAGAACACATGCAGACAGCTCAAAACTTTAGGATTCTTCATTTTCTCCTCACAAAGAGAGCACACATCTATAGCCTGCTCTTCCTCCAAGGCTCCTTCCAGTGACAAATCCTCCAAACTATCTTCTCCTGGTGCTCCACCCACCGGAGAAATGGTACTTTCTTTTTCATTTGCCATGTTCCTAAAATTGAAGGATTAAAAATAGAAATTGCATACATTTTTATTGCAACCTCACAAACTAAACGTGCCTTCAAGAATGTGAATAGAAAAAAGGAGATATACAGTGTAAACCTCACAAAATGAAATTCAAATTTCTCAAGTTTACGAGAATTAGAAGAGAAGGTTATTTTTCTTACTTTGGCTCAAGTAAAAAGAGACGCATTATTCAAATTTTTTTCTTGTTTTAATTCCCTTAATGCAAGTCGACACCGCTAATAAGCGTTACTTAAGGACTATCTGTCAAGCAGAATTCTATGCTTATTGCTGCCCTAAACAAGCCTTTAAAAGAGAAGGTTGCAATAGAAAGGAAACAGAAAACTATGAAAACACAGCTTTTCATATTACTTTAGGTAGGTAACTGTCCACTAACTTAAAAAGTGGTTCAGGCATATCCCCTACTGTGATTTGAATCTTTTTAATTCAAATTTTAGATCAAATCTTAATCAATTAAGGTTTCCACTGTAAGTGTAAGTGATAAGTCAAGGCATACAAACTGAAGAGGACTTTACACTTAGAGCTAGCTAAACAATGGTGAAACAACTTGAAGTGTTTAAGAAAATCGAATAAAACCATGATACGTGGGGTTTATGAACTATATAATTTTCAGTCTCTTTTTTTTTTAAATTTTGAAGGAATAGAATGATAGTGAGAAAAGAATTTCTCAATACAATTTTCTCAGCTGTGTATCCCAGTTACATGAAAAGCTTAGGTTTAACGAGAAAGGTCTGGATTTATCCGTAGGCAACTAGGCTATAGCAAGCACACAGTGGTAGTATATTATATGTGGCATTGGCGTGTGAAGTCCAACCTGCCCTGTGTCATCTAGCAATGGATATACAAGAGAGGCAACCTTCGATGCAGATTGGTGGCTTCTGAGACAGGGTCACTTTTTCAAGTTATCTCATTGCTTGCACGTGGGCACAACATGCATATCCCTATGCACTGATCACAAGCACCAGTGACATAGTGATCTATACTCTTCAGGTAAGATAAAATGTTATTTTTTGTTGTTGTTGGGGGTCTGCTGAGCTTAATTGTTTATAATCGCAAATATTTCCGGGCCCAGTTTGCCTCTGATAATAAGACAGCTTTAACGCTTGTGTCATACCAATAGCTATTTGGTTGGAAATTTTTTTGGGGACAGCACAATTTGAACATAGCTAGACGTAGTCACCAGGAAAAATTTTGTCAATAATTTAGGCAGTTGGATAAAATATATGCTATTACATGTATTAGATGCAACGGTGATTAGTCGGATCAAAAGATTTTTTTCTACCAAAGTTTTACAATGCACTTCTATTCAGGCACCGGAGCAAATCAACAGGCAGCTGGAGAAATTACAAAACTTTATTTAACCGGTTACCACTGCCGATAAATATACTATCCATAAAACTTATTTCGCCCACGCATAAAGCACCAAAAAACTTATCTTCATTCATCTTCAGTATCAATCGCGTGATTCAAGGAAAATCGTAGCCATACCTCATGCATGTGCACCTCTTTTTCTTTACGAAAAATAACCCAGGTTTATTTTTAATTTTATTTTTTTAAACTTATCTGCCTATTTAGGTAGAAAAAGTTAAAAATTCAGCCTCGAGAGTTGAATGATCAACACCCTTTCTAACAGACTAAGGGACTAGGGCGAATTTCACACAAACATGATGGGCCATTTACTTAAAAATTACAGTAAAACATGCCTACAGCGGGATTTTCCGGCCCAGAAGAAAAGTCCCGCTGTAGGCAAGCTCCCGCAATAGGCAAGCAAAGGGAAGTTAGCGAAAAATTATCAAAAAAATTACACCCCCCCCTTGCATAACAATAAAATAAACGTGACTAATGGGCCGTAGGCACTGTTTTTATATTAGGCTACTATTAGTTTTATTAGTTCAATTTTGTATTTATTTGTTTGCGTTTTTGTTTTTGTTTGTTGGCTGTTTTCTTGTTTTTTTAATACTTTTCACTTTTGATAAAAGTGGTCTGGTTTGAATTGTCATTTGTTGATAGCCAACAGGATCGGTTCTTTATCTCTCAAGGTGTACAAGGTACCAGATGAAAGCTCATAGTCTCTGCAAATTTGGGCTTTCGTTTTTTTCTTCATGTCAACTTCGTTGATTATTTCAGCCTTCTTTTCAATCGAAAAACATTTCCTTTTGTTAGAAGCCATCTTCTTCTTCAGTCGTGCGTAAAATTTGAATATTGTATTGTATAGCTAGTAGAAATTAGGAATTAATGCCGTAAAATTCGCCTTCTGTGTTGCATATTTGTATAGACTATAGCTAGTGGAAATTAGGACATAGGAGTGAGTCATGAATGCGTGTTTCGAGATCAAGGATCGTAACGAAATGAACCGCAGTCCCACCTAGCCAAAGTCCCTACACACATAGACCTAACGCATCTCACCCCCTTCTCCCCCCCCCTGATCGATTACGACCATTCTTTTGTTTGCGTTGTTCAACTTGTGTAACAGACTAGCACCAACAATCATGGCTCGCTTTCACTTTATACTTTTATAGGCTTAGTACCTATGTTCATGTAGATCTAGAATGTGCCTCTCCCACTCACAACCACGCATACGCACAGTCTTGACTGGTAAGATAACATTACGCATCACAATGCGCAGACATCGGGCCTGCTTTCAGACTATCCCCAACCTTTTTCTTCCCTTCCCCACCCCTAGCCCCGCACTTTAGCAGTGCAAACCATGAACCCATCCCACGCGGCTGTGGTTAGGCTAGGGCGTGGAAAACAAAATGCCGCTCTTTATTCTTCCTCTACAGCTCGCTCAAACTCCCGCTGTATCCAAGTTCGGCCCTGTCCCTACCCCGTTATATCAAAGCACAGGTTATAGAGCTTATATAAAGAAAAAAAACGGGGCTACTTCCAATGTCCCGCTATAGGGATGGTCCCGCTGCAGCGGGTGCCGCTATAGTTGAGCACTACTGTACCAATTTTGGTGAAATTTCAAATCATATAAAGCATGTAA
Organism: Elysia chlorotica; assembly: GCA_003991915.1. Lineage (NCBI taxonomy): Eukaryota > Metazoa > Mollusca > Gastropoda > Plakobranchidae > Elysia > Elysia chlorotica. The sequence continues at coordinate 171,405 of RQTK01000463.1, forward strand.
TGTTATACATTTCCTGAAAGCTTTAAGATGTGCTGAACCTGAAAATGAATATGTAAGCGCGAGCACAATGCAAGCGGGAAAAATGAGGTGACAAAGATAAAAAAAAAGGAAAGGGGAGTAAATAATACCTTCTCGCTGGCTCACAATTTTTTCTGAAGCATATATTACTTTTTTTTTAATCTTTTGTCACCTGCATCATGAAACATTCAAAAAATTATTTGCTTTTATAATATAATTTAAAAGAATAAACCTGGATGTGAGCCTCAACAAGATTGCCTGAAAATGTTAAGTTGTGAAAAGAAGACGTGTGGGTAAGGGGTAAGAGGGGCAAAGTCCCCCAGAAGCTGAAGCTATTTTTTCGGAAAGTCGGCTTTGATTGCCGGCACTTGAGTCGGCAGTGGTAGATCCCCCAATGCGAAGAAACAGTTTCAATCATCAACTCAGTAGCGGGCACAATATGCCACAACCCAAAACACTTGCAGTTAAAATAATGCCCATTTTAAAGGATTTTTAATTCTAAAAACTAAGATTACTTTTAGACATTTTAAATAGCCTACATTATTACTATTAGATCTAGATTCTATATTCACCAAAAAAAATTTAAAAAAGCAAAAAAACATTTTCAGACACTTCCTCCTCCCTCCTTGCCAATAGGCCTACATATTTGCAGTTTTACAGCTGGAAGTCATGCCTTTGTCGCGACATAACATTATGTTCGCTTCATGTGAATCTACTCTAGATTAGATCTAGAATCTAGATCTAGATTCTAGATTTTAGATCTAGGCCTGACTTTTGTTCTGGAGGGTCACTAGATCTAGATTCTAGATCAAGACTAGACACGAGTTTGAAGGGCGTCAAGAGATTGAAAAGTTCATGAGACTGCAAGATAGAGATCTAGATTCACCCTCTGGATAGTCAAGAAGTGCCTTGGTTTAAATATCTAATCTAATCTAGACTCTAGATCTAGACACGAGTTTGAAGGGCGCAAAGGTACAAGGAGTCTGCAAGATCAGATCTAGATTAGAATCTTTAAAGACTATATTCCATTCAAAAGTATAGCGAATGCAAATGCAAATCACATGTGGAAAGTTCTATTACCTGGAATGTTTTTTATAATGTAGCTAGATCTGGAGGTTATTGTGTAGGTTTGCAGTTTACTAAGGAAAAAATATAGCGATCAACAGACAGCTAACATCCACTTGGCGCCATCTTGATTTTTTTCCACAAAAACCGTTGAGACATGCGCAGTTGCGTACAGTGGTAATGCAATATGAGGTATCACGTGGTTCCTTTCAACTGACGTTCAACAGGTGGTGGCAGTGCGTAAATTTGGCGCGGCACTCGATTAAGCATCGGGTGAATTAACGCTGTTTAACTTGGCTCCTTATTATAATGGAGCTAAGCCCAAAAACTGTGTCAAGATAGGCTCAAAAATGAATAAATCAACAGTATGAAATTCGGTATGGCGATTCGTAATTATAAAACGCTCAGGATTAGAAAAAATAATGCTTAATTGTGTTGTTGTTATATCATTAAAAACACATGATGATAAAATATAATGTAAAAAAAGACCAGAATGTTCGATAGGCTATCTCATAACGAGCAGGCCCCTTAATGTTTCTAGTACTCCTGTGCACAGTATAACTATAAGAGTGCCACAGGACATAAAGCTTCGCAGAAGCATGAACACCACATAAGTCATCTAAAAATGTACACGTTAGGGTCAAAACACTCTTTCCATTTCTATAACAAAAAGCAACGCTTTTACGAGTTTTTATTTTCTCTAATCCATACTAACAGGTTCAACGCGCATGAGAAAAATACTTACCCTGTTCCTGTTCCATCAAATTACAATACTTAAGTTTAGCTTAACGAAACTCGCCGCCATACTGCACTGGACAAGCACATTTTTTTTCGGAAAGAAAACGGATGCTCTTTGTACACTTCCGAAGGGCTATTTGTGATTCTACGTAGCTATATTTATCCTGTGAGTGTGACACGTTTTTTTTTTTTTTGTTTTTTTCTACAGTTTATGAAAAAAAAACGTACATCACTAACTTGAAGGACAAAAGAACAATCAGGTCAAAACTTGTTGGTAAAATGCTTGATCGAGCTGAAATGTACATTACTTAAGATTGTGTGTTGAGTTGTATCTAGATTTCTTGATCCAGATTTTCAAAATTGATCTTAATGGGGGTTTACATTTTGTGAACAGGCCTTATTACAGGCGACAGTAAAAGCGAACGCTATTTTGGTAGGTCTTTATTTAGGCCAAGTTCAAGCTAAAAGTATGCATCGACTTGAAAAGAAAAAAAAAGTTCGAGGTTTCTAACTATATACATTTTGTTGAGAAAGTTCGCCTTGACTTTTATATTTCTAACCCTATTTACTGACTCTTTTCTCGATGGTTGACACTCCGACTGGCGAGTGGTGACTGGCGACCGTCCAACTCTAAAAAATGTTAAAGGGGAACTTGGCGGCCGTTGGCGCATCTCATGCCTGTCGGACGATTGTTGTCCGTACATTTGAAGCAGCAATGAGTAGTTCGGAAGCCGTGCTTGGTTATCACGTTGTTCAAATAGACCCGCGGTCTTAATACACCCCATTGTGGAAAAATGGATCCGCCGTCTAAATGCACCATCGGAGAAAATAGACACTTCGGTTGTTGTCGAAAGCCATGGAGGAACCGATGCAGTGGGTGTTGTATTCTCTGCAGGGCGTTAGATCAATTTCATCCTCACATCCTCCGCCCCCTAGGACGGTGGAGCAATCACTCAAGGTCATACAGAGATAACAATAATTCGCTGATGGTTCACACCCCCAGGACGGTTCGAGTCATGACGAAATGAATGTATGCCTACTTCGATTGCGAAACCCCAGTTGGCCAGACAAAATATGATATAAGTTGATTCGAAAAGAAAGAGGAGTGCAAAATGGAGGAAAAATAGAATGGTACAACGATGGAGATCAAGCAGAATTAGATGATATTCGAACTTAGGACTTCCAGCAGCGAAAAACCTTGGGTTTAGAGGCTGAGAAAGCGACTACATGAATTTTAATTCGAATTGGAGTAGGTCACCATGACTTTCAGTTTTCTTTGAGAGTTAGCGAATCAGCACGTAGGATTGTTTGATTTATTAAAAGTTTATCACAATGTATCTCAGTGATATGAGATGATAGTAGGCTAGTTCTTTCGAAATCAGTTGTACGCGTTGTCAGTTGAAACTCGTATTTTTATTACCAAGAAAGTGTTTTGGTGTTTCAGGGACACTGACTGACTGAGGAAAATAATTTAACTTATCCGACTGTCTATAGTCTGCTTTCTACGTGCCCTAATGAACTTTCCGGTTAAGGTGAAATACATACAGTACTGGTCCAGCTCTAATCACCAAGTCTCGGTCAAGGTGTCTCCTCTGGGCGTCTTGGTTTATGTCCAGCTGTCTCTTTGCTTAATTCGAATCATCGACCTGTCAACACGATAAGAACTTTAGTCGCGGTCCACTGCTTCGGAACGTCGCCTTTTGATTCAACTATGTGTTACATGGTCTGGTAACGTGGGAAGACAGAATACTTAAGTATAACATTGTTATACATGCTTAAGAAGCAAGTCTAGAATACTACTAGTACTACTAGCGGATCTTGTCGGGCGGAGTGTTTCCTTGTGCGAGTGAAGCAGTCATCCAAAACTAGTGACCTGATTCCGAAATCGGCTAAGTCGTCAAGGATTAAATGGAATTCCAACTCGCTTGATACGATTGCGTGGAACGAGTGGTTCTTTAACTTGGTTGGGAAACATGGATAATTCTCACATGATATACCGGTCCTCAACTACTTTATGGAGATATTATTGAAAAAAATCAACGGTTCCTTTACGATTAGAAACAATGTCTACCGAAGATCACTTTTAACGTGTATACACTGCCATACATGTGTTATTCCTAGAAAGATTTAATTGACGAACTAGTAAAAACATGAAAATATTTAAGGAAAGATTACGTATGATTGCAACCCTATGCATTAAATACCCATGTGTTTTTTGTTCTCTCCCTAATTCATATATTTAACGCTCTTACATTTCGCGTCAAGACGATAAACGAGATATAATATGGTAATAGACCAACTACTTTCCCAGAAGGACTGAACAAAGTCTCCGCTCAACTCCGCTGGATTGGACATTTGCACCACACGGATGAAGCTGTGGCGAAGGACTCTAAATAACACCAAGAGGCCATTGGGAAAGTGTAGCTAGCAGAGTATAATTATTATACAAGCGAGCACACCGACGACTACCCTATTCCTGTTCCATCATATTACAATACTTAAGTCTCCAGAAAGTCGCCGCCATATTGCACTAAACAACTACCTTCAGATCACCAAATCGCTCTTTCTTCTTTAGACCATTTTCGTTAGGACCGTCAACTTGGCAAAAAAAAAAATAGTAACGCTGTATTAAAGCTTTGGCGATGAGTCATGCTGGTATAGAAGTAGATGAAATAGATCGAAGCTTATTAGCCTTCAACTCATATGCGATAAACTCAAAAGAGGTCTAGAACAACCGTTATTGTTATATGTATGACAAAGGCCTGCCCATTATAAACCTAAACTAAGTTTAACCATCACATACACATGTAAACTTGTAGGCCCTCTATAAATTGAATTTGTATGTATTTTATCAGAATAATTCTTTTGAAAATCTACATCCAATAGGCTGACTTGATCGTTTTTAAATGTCCGTCGCCAACTAGACTACATAGTGTAGGAGTCCTAGGAATAATGCCTGACAAATTTAAGTGATTTTACACGGAGATAGGGCGGATACATCAGGAGTTAGTCTCAGTCAATCGCAATAATTATACTGACACCGATTCAAACAAAAGTAGAAAGGTGGCCGTATCAGGATTCGAACCTGAGCCGTCCGTTTAGAGACCGCGAGCTCTACCAACAGTGATATTTGTCTCCGCGCTACAAGTCAATACCTAGTAACTTAGAAGCCAATGTGCACCATGGCAGGTAACTGTTGAACTTCGAAATTTATCAGAGCTAGGTAGAGGACAATCAATATCTTTCTAATTCTAAAGAAGCTTTCTAGAATCTTCACATCTTCACAAGACGATTATGGTTAACATCTCACAGTATAGAGATAACTGAAACTACTCAACGATAAATGGATGAAGGGGTTATAAGCAAATCACGTTGCCCCCCCCCCCTCCTCCCCCTTTTTTATATTAAAAAGAAAACTGCTGCTATAATTATTTTTGTAACAGCAACAGAGTAACGCAATGCGTTCGCGAATCTACGCTTGCCTCGTTGCGCTTACAAAAGATTGCACTGTAAGGTGCTGGATTTTTTCGTCTCCTATAGTCCCTATCGAGAAACAAAGCTGCGGCAGTCTGTCCTCAGAATATTGTAATTGTAGGTCTCCTATGCGTGCATGGATTGCCCTTTTCTCTAAGACGGTTTCGCCCACCGAACCTTCTAGTCCCACTCCCAGTCTTCTGTTGTAACAGGTTACATCACTGAAGTTACGGCAACGCCCCTTTTTATGTTGACATACTTGTTATTAAACAATATTTTATCTGTATACAGCAGGTACATGTATATAAATAAATCTTATGAACATAAACATGTGTAATAAAATCATACAGCATACTAACCTAATTTACACTAACAGTACGGAAGAGTGGGTAAAAAGGTAAGTCTTAATATCCCACAAACTTTGTTTTTAAAGAGGCCCTGCAGGGACAAAACAAAGCGTGTTTTGCACATCATGGCGCGGATATTATATATGCTTGTTCATTCTATTTGCAACTATTCTATTTAACAAGGTTATTATAATCATCCATCCTTTTAGGGGTGTGTGTGTGTGGGGGGGGGGGGTATTTAATCACCAGAAATGTGTTTAAAGTTAAACCTGGAGATAACATTAAACCATCAGAAAACCTATTACGTAAAATGTGGGGTGGGTATTCTCTCACCATAAAAACTATACATCAAAATCTGAAGGATTGAGAAAATTAGATCGAAAAAATTGGAATGATGATTGTATGTGTTTCACCACGAGGTGAGCTGACCATTCAGAATGAGATTACCATTTTGCCATTTTAGTTGCATAAAGTCCTTTCTCATTTCGAAAAATCTAAAAAAATTAAGTGTACTTTAAAAATGAAATAGGACATTTTGCAACTGAGGTCACGATTTTGTCAATTAGGCTATACGATTAACTATCAGTTTCCAATTTTTTTAAACTAAGCGCTTCGCTCTAAGTGACATTTAAGAAAGAAAAAAAATGTTCAAGCACCTCTAATTTAAAATTTAAATTTTGACACAGTCTCAAATCGGATTGTGTCAACGGGTCAGTGCTCTGACCGTGTACCTGTGAAAAGATCGACGCAATCTTCTCACTACAGTGGCGACTATAATTACACAAAGCAGATTGCCCCTTGAACTTCACGTAACAACTCTGCTGGATGGTACACTCCCGAAGGAACTTTGAACTGAACACAGAACAGCTACACTGATAAAACCAGCAAAATTAATACTGGATGTCCATAAACCTAGGGGATTGTTTAACTTGTCACGGTGGGAATTACAATTGCAAAAGTAAGTTACAATAATAATGGCTATTGTTACAAACTGCTAAATTAAATAAACAAGAACTACTTAATTTTACGAACAAAGCACATGTCAACACAATCATGTAGCTGCTGTTACTGCTATTAAATTTAGTTACTACAGCGTGCTGCTATATATTAATACAACCACCACTGCAACAACTACTGCTTATAAAAAAAAAAGAGAGAGAGACAAAGAGAGAAAGAGAGAGAGAGAGAGAGAAAAGAGAGAGAGAGAGAGAGAGAGAGAGAGGGGGGGGGATAGAGAAGCCGGCCGGCGACGGGGGGGGTCGGAGTGCGACGCAGAGGGGGGGGGGGGCGTATTACATTATCTAACTCATGGTTGTGGATTTTCCAGGAGTAAGTGGACTTGGACCTCTGACTGAAGAAGATGTAAGGTGATGAGCAGGGTACCAAGGAAAAAACAATTTTCTTTTTCTTCTTCTTCTTCTTCGTCGTCGTCGTCGTTGCAGGTGGTGGTAGTCGAGTGACATCAATGTTGGTTTGTATGTTCTGATCAATGCTTCAAGATCATTTTTCTATTTTATCATTTCCATAGATAGCATCTCGTCAACGCGATGAAGGCAGATTATATGAAAGTGGAAGTCAAAAACTTAAGAAGAGACAGGAAAAGATTTCTAAGAAGAAGAAAAGCATAATCTGAATGCAGAACTCTTTATGAAACTAAACGAAAACAACCCAAGTAGCTTCCGCATCGGCAACATGAATAATACAAACTTGTAATGTTTCATCAGAGCCAGAAGGCGGGGACGAGAGCAACACAACAATACATGTTTCTGACACCATCGATAAAAAAACGTCATATTTATCATCTACTATTGTTGAGTTTGTAGATGCGTTGGTCGCCAAAGTAAGACCAGTCAGAGGTCAAAGAGGCAAAGGGCCTAAGCATTAGTGTCGATTCCACCCCAGACATAACCCACACCAATGACATCCATTCTTCATTACGCCAGTAAAGATGGTCTACAAAGAGAAAAGACCTTCCTCCCAATAGAAGCACACGATGCAGAACCTCTCATGTGAGAAATTTGGACAGCTTTGGACAAATTGGGACTAAATCTCTCTCTCTCTCTCTCTCTCTCTCTCTCTCTCTCTCTCTCTCTCTCTCTCTCTCTCTCTCTCTCTCTCTCTCTCTCCCTCTCCTCTAGAGAGAGGAGCGGAAATGTTATGCTAAAGTTTAACCCCGCTCGGGGCTAATTTTTTTCTCATTAATATACTTCTTATGGCCCAAGCCGATATCTTATAATAGCCCTCTCACCAATCAATGGTAGACTCAAGGACACCGGTACAACATTCCCAAACAATTCCAATATTTCATTGACCCAAAACTAAGGAGCCCAGGTAAAGTTCTATGATGTCTATTATAGGCCTACATTATAATATTAGCCCAAATTAAAGTGTTTAAGAGAAACAATGTTACATAATTATAATCTTAGGCATTCTTATTTCAAAACTGGAAAGCAAACAACAAAGCAAAATATCTTTAATTAAACAGTATCACCCTTTGGAAGCAAAATCTGTAAAGCCCATGCAGTAACTCGGAAAGAAAACAACAACAACAACTGCAGACATTATTTGGTAAATAAACAGAGTTCTTGGAAAACATTGGAAAGACTAAAAAAGAAATTAGATTTTTGAATGGGCTAACCAGAGAATAACGGAAGAAGAGATGGCGGTAGGTTGCGATGGATAAGATATACATGAACCTTGCAAAAAAACAACAACAAACAAACAAACAAAAACAAAACAAAAACACCTCAAGGCAGCAGATACAGTGGAACCCGAGAGGTCCCCGTTATGAACGCTTAGGAGTGAAACCCCATAAAGATAGTAACAGTGTTTGTTTTTACCTGAGATTGAACCGTTTCCTTCAGTTGAATTTGATTACGAGTAGAAGCCAATCCGAAAGAATTGTAGATAACTTTCCGAAATGAGGAAACCGGAATCTAGATATGAAAACTTTCAGAAATGAAGAAACCAGAATCTAGATCTCGAAGTGTCTTCGTTCTTGTTACCTTAGTGGTTTATATGTTTACTACACAAATCAGTGTTCATTAAAAATTACTCTGTGCAAAATCTCCTGTTGGCCCTTATTACACATCCGTAGTGGTGTCTTATTACATGTACCATGCTTGGTCACTGAGTGACTACTGACTAGTCAGTGAGTGGTTACCACAAGTCTGATGCAGCCTTTACCTACGGGAGTACCTGCTGTAACGTAACCAACAGGCAACTTAGCATCTTAGATAGACTTAGGGAACGTTGAAAATAGAGAACGGCTACCAACACAGAGGCTGTGTGCGCCAGGTGTCCGGAGGGCTTCTCACCTTCCCCTCTACACAGACGGACCACAGATCGATAAGGTAAAGAGAGCTGGGAGGGGAGGGGGCAGGGAGGCACCCCTCAAGCCGCTCAAGACATCGCCCAGCTCATGGGAAAAAAGGGGAAAATGGAGGGGGGGGGGAAGTGAGCTCAATGTGCAAGAAGGTCAAAAGATTGTCAGTGTTGCCCAGATGTTCGCTCTCTCTCTCTCTCTCTCTCTCTCTCTCTCTCTCTCTCTCTCTCTCTCTCTCTCTCTCTCTCTCTCTCTCTCTCTCTCTCTCTCTCTCTCTCTCCATCTCTCTCTTTCTCTCTCTCTCTTTTCATACACACACACACATATATATATATATATTTATATCAATCTATCAATCCATGTCTCTCTTTCTTTGTCTCCCACTATCTACCTCTGCCTATGGTGTACCTTTTTTCTATGTCTCTCGCTTTCTTTATTTGCCACTCTCTCTATGTATCCAGAAGTCTATAGGCCTGCACTGATCTATTGGCACAGATATCCACCTATCTCTCGATCTATCTATTTATATATCTAGCGATCTATTCATAAAGACTTCTCTGTGCATCTATCTACCTATCTTTATGCCTATCTATCTATCTATCTATCTATCTATCTATCTATCTATCTATCTATCTATCTATCTATCTATCTATCTATCTATCTATCTATCTATCTATCTATCTATCTATCTATCTATCTATCTATCTATCTATCTATCTATCTGCAATACCGACCAAGCGCTAGAACAAATTAATTCGGGTACATGTACTCCACAAAAAATATACCAATATGCAACTAGAAACAGTATACTAAATCCCTCATAAACAAAACCTAGAAATTCGTCAGAAACATACGATGGAAAACGTTCTTTTTCTTAAACCCTAACTTAAAAACAAAGAGTAAGAAGACCTAAAGATTTAAATCAACGAAGCCACCACCTTTCATCCCAGAACTGAAAGATTTTGAAGACGGACTAGCCTCTTTAATTGAGAACATAAAATTCAGAAAAATCAACAGAGAATGCTAAAAATTACATACGAAAGATAAGGAATAGCAACCACTTTTGATCGCAGCTGAGAAACGCACAACTACATTTATAAAAAGTTTAATTCAATATCCATGTAGGCAGTGATGTTATGTTAACAGAAAATAGTGTACTAACCATTATAAAATTAATGAGACCCCGTTCTTTGAACGGACAAATCATAAAGTACAATCGTAATTAATGAGCATGACTACATTGAGAGTCATTTGGGACTGGGCACGAAAATGAGCATTATATTCTCTATATATCTCTATTTACCGATTATTCTATCTATCTATCTATCTATCTATCTATCTATCTATCTATCTATCTATCTATCTATCTATCTATCTATCTATCTATCTATATATGAAACCGCTCGAAACACATGTGTCGCATGGAATGGCCGTAAACTCAAGGTAGGACAATACAAAAATATCTATCTATATATCTATCTATCTGTCTATCTATATATATATATATATATCTATTGGTCTATCTATCTAACTATCTATCGATCTATCTATCTATCTCTCTCTGTCTATCTATAAACACTTACTCCAAAACTTCAAAACACAGGCTCTAGGAAAAAAAACGGGATTCATGCACCTATCTATCTATCTATCTATCTATCTATCTATCTATCTATCTATCTATCTATCCTCTATCTATCTATCTATCTATCTAAACTGAAAGCTGGAAACCAGAAAGTCGGAGTCGAAGGAACCTGGAGTCGGTGAACGCAGAGATGACGAATCCGAACCCCTAAATTTAAGCACCGGCCTAGCCAATAGTACATGTATAACAGGAAGGAGTAACCGGGAATTCGAGCTTTCAAACAAACGCCACCAAAGAATGAGAGCTCTTGTGGAATGGGGAGACATGAAGTAGATACAGTGTATTATGATTTTGACCAGAGAGGCTCCAGAAAACTAAGTAAGAATACCACTAGGGTAACATGCACATACCTAATTCAACTCTTCATATTCTATACTACACTTCTCGCCTCTTTCTTTAAAAAAAACAACAACATACAGAAACAAAACAAAACAAACCAAAACCAAAACAAAAAGATCTTGGAAAAAAAGAAACCTGACCGTACCCGCCCCTCTAGAGTAACAGAAAAGGTTTGCCTAATAATGATCAACCTTGTAGCTGTTTATTTGTTTATTTGTTTATTTGTCCTATGGAACAGCATCCTTGCACAACGGGCAACCCCATACGTGCTCCGCTCCCCTCTGCAACACGCAACGAAGTGTGTCCAAACTGACAGTCCCCGTCAAGACTTGGTTGTGTACTCTGCGATCTTTCCCAACGAGCTGTCTTCCACGTCCCTCTCCTTTCCTGACCCCCAATTCAATCATCCTCTTGATGGCTTGCTGGTCCTCTGCCGCTGTGTCCTCTGCATTCCTCAAGTGCTCAGAGAGAGCCTTTAGCACTTCCTGCTTATCCAATCTGAGGGTGCCATTCACCGTGGCTTTCCCGGCCAGCTTGTCTGCTCTCTCATTTCCCTTGACCCCCGCATGACCAGGGCAGAAGATCCATGTGATTGAACTGATTGCAGTGGGTCTGATGGCTGTCATCCATTCCATCCTCATGAACCCGCACTCTATCTTCTTTAAGGCGCTCTGCGAATCAGTGAGGAACACGGCGTGTGTCGTGGTTGGTCGTGTAAGCTTGATCCATTCCAACGCCTTTGTAATGGCCTCTATTTCCATCTTCATACTGGACGTGGTTGTGGCAGCTGCCCCTGATTCTTCATGAATTACCCTATTCTCACTGTAACAGACAAAACCCCATCCACTTTGGATTCCCCTTTTTACTGATCCATCTGTGTATATAATCGGATCATGTCTCTTGGAGTTGTCATGGATGAGCTGTCGTATGTCCTGTTCAGTGACCGCTGCTGCACACTCCCTCCTATCTCTTCCCATAGTGATGATGACCTTTGTCAAAGCCGTCTGTTCAGGGCCGGTCTTTATCCATTCTCTGCCATCAATGATGTCTTCAATGGGACACACCAGTTTGATGGAATCCTCTGCCTCTGCCATCCAAGACTTTCCTCTTTTTATGCGGGTGCCTTTCTGTGTGAGCAGACTTGGGTACAATGGGTGGTGTGGGTTTTCCATGACTTGCAGGTAAGTCTTTGCTTGCGCCAACTTGTGACGGATTCTAACGCTGCTCAGGTCCAACAGAAAACGCATACAGATGATATGTGTGTCCCTAGTACATCCTAGGACTGCCCGCATTGCCTCATTCTGCAATCTTTCCAGTTTTAGCAAATTTGCTTCAGACAGGGTGAGACATCCCAAACCGTAGTCAAGGACTGACAGGATCAGAAGTTGGAACATGACAAAGAGGACATTTTGATGTATGTGTGCGGACGCCATGGTTTTTATGGCACCGATTCCTTTTTTAACTTTCCTTGACACGTTTTCAATGTGCTGGTTGAAGGACAAGGTTCTATCGAAGGTGATACCCAGATATTTCAATGTTGTTTCCCTTTCAATTACCTCATACTTGTAGCTGTAGAATGGACTATGACATAATCTATCATGTCTTGTCTACGTCTCGACCATTTCTTTTTATTTTATCTTCTACCAATGCCGCCTGTCGCTGATCAAGCCCAACAAACATTTTGGAGATCACCCTCTGCCTTCTGGGCTTTTGAACACCGAGAAAGGGAGAGTAGGGAGGGGGAGGGGAGGGGGGG
>RQTK01000463.1:185673-254303 GCA_003991915.1 Elysia chlorotica
ACTTACAGTCAAAGCAGGGAATTGATCATTTTCGAGTCAATGATAAAAGAGTTTAAAGCTTACATTTAAATTGAATTTAAACAGTATCTTCCGTCAGCGCTAATAATAATTTTCGTTAAAAATAAAGTACAGATTAAAGAAAAAAACAACCCAGCCCTGTCAGTCGATTAGTTTGCAAAATAATGAGCGGTCGTTTTGAAAGAGTTCGTGCGAACTTTGAGTTAATTCAAACAAACAGCGCAAACAAAATGTCGAGGTATATACGTGTATTGTAAATAAAGTAGAATGACCAGACACCATTAAACTTCGAACTTTAATAGTGTCCTGAAGCACTTAGAAGAAAAAAGAACTTAATAATGTTCGTCTCTCTTATTCATCGATTTTTCCTGGGTTTTCAATGCAGCCCAACCCCACTTTATGGTAAAAAGACTCTTTGACATGAAAGTAGACACAAGTGTTATTCTTTAGGTCTTAAGATTTTTTAACAAATCGACCCCAGTATGTACGATTGAACACAACTTGTTCAAATTATATAACACTGAATACAGGAGCCCCACAGGGATGTGTAATATCACCAACCTTGTACACCATAATACATTAACGGATACAGAAGTCACTACAACAGTACACGAGCTTATTAAATTTGCAGATGACTCTGTCCTATTACTCAGTATCTAATATTCAGTATCACGACGAAATCGAAAAATTTCCAACAAGATAGCTATCCTGTGTTGAATGTAAAGAAAACAAAAGAATTCATTGTCGATTTTCGCATAAAGAAAGATCCAATAATGCCCCTAAAAATCGACAATAAGACTGTTGAAATTTTCAAAACCTATACATATTTCAGTCTGATATTGGATAATAAATTGAATTGGCATTGCCATGTAGACACACTATGTAATAAAATAGAAGGCTGTTCTTCCTTAACACATTGAACAAAAGATGTTTTGCATGCTTTTTACAGTCCACTCATTCAAAGTGCCATGTATTTTGGGATAAATTGTTGGGCAGTATAAAAAGTTGGGACAGTTCGCGTATTGATAAATTAATACGCAAGGCTTAAAAAGTTATCGGAAAGGAATTGCCATCTATAGATGCACTCTATGAAAGAAGCTATATTGCCAAGGCTGAGCATATAATAAAAGACCAAAGCCACCCTTTATCCAATAAGTATATAACATCGGGGAGGACAAGGAAAAATATTAACTATTAAGACCAGAACAGAGAGATGTTTTGTTTTCACGGCACGTCAGCACGGAAGAATATATATAGATATCCCAGAAACTTCATGAATACTATCGCAGTCGGGACGCAAGTTTGTAAGATAAATAATCATTTGACTATACCGGTACTTAACATTTTTGATGATATGATACTAAAAATTGTCGGTACGTGTGCCAATGTAATCTGTGTACATGTATGTTAAAAACATCTATGTACTTTTGTCTTAAGATGATTTATATGTAAAATGAATTAATCAATGTCGGCTATGTCCAGAACAAATTCCCAAAGTGGATGAATAAAGTGTATCTTATCTTATGAGGTAAAAAGTCAAAGACGTAACAGTTGGATTTTATGTAAAACGAAGTGTAGCAGGCGAAGAGCCTTTAACATAAGCCTCCTACGCCTCTCTTCCAACTTTTTCGTTCTCCTTCTCCTCTTTCTCATAAGCTGTGACGACGGATTTTTTCTTCCTTTTTCTTCTTCTTCATCTTAAAGACCAACGCTTGATTATATCGCAAGCGGGTTTCGAGACTAACGTCTAACAATTTTGCGCGCTATCACACAGAGACATAGCAAGGATACTTAAGATTTGACGTTACAACATATGATAATGAAAACGTCAAACTAAGAAATGACTTAAGCGAGTCCCTGCACACAGTCACTTTCCGTCTCGCCTAATCGACAGTTACCGAAAGCATTGTCCATCAGCCCCTTTCCAACAGCAGGGTGATTAGCAACCTGTCAAATACTGAGACAACGCCGAGACTGTGGGCCCGAGGATACGGGAGGTTCAGTGATCTGGCTTGTCCCACTACCTAATTATGTTTATGTCGCGTTTCCGGCAAGACAACAAAGCGACATGCTCTAATGCATGTAATGCTGTATATGATGGGGGTGAAGGTGGTGGCTCAGTTGATAATGTCTAGACTGACAAATAGGAGGTCCTAGGTTCAAATGATCTCAACCCCCTCCTTCCCCATAGGAGTACAATCAAGAATTCGGGAAACCAGAGGGACATAAAAAAATCTTAGTAATCTTAAGAAGTTCGAATACACTAACCGCAAAATCTATAGAAAGAGAAGACCTAGAATAATAATTCGCTTACCAGTACATTGTTCTTCCTTGTACATGTATGTATGTGTGTGTTTGCAATTGAAAAGCCTGATGTGTAGATTGCTCATGGACTTGCTAACAGACTGCTGTGTTCAGTACAGTAAAACTTGAGCAGGTCTTCTTATGCCGAGTTTAAGATGCATACAGATTCATCAGTTGCATAAACGTTGACCTACGCTCTATTTGTATGCATTTCTTCTACAATCATTTAATGTTGGTAAATTTCCGTTGTGTTGAATCGTGGAAAAGTTTTGGTTAAGAAGCGAAGCACAAAATGTGTACCGATGTGTATAATTTGTGTGTGATTTATTTAGGGTTGACATAATATACACCGATTCATTTTCTGCTTGCAATACGAGATTGTTAGACAATGCATTGACAATACTATTAATGTACTATTTTACTGAGGGATTCGAAAGAAGAGTCCAGCGAATGAAGAAAAGCAAAATTTAGCTTAGCTATAGATCTATTAATATTCAAAATTCCAGTCAGCATAAAATCAAACACCATTGAATGTTGATCCCTCCTCCTTAATATACATACAACTCTTTTAGGCAAAGGCCACACTGAGAGCGAGGCGAAGCGAAGCGGGCGGGAAGAAGCGAACAGATTTTTTAAAGGAAAACGAAGGATAGCGGGCTAATCAAAGTAAACCCATGCTGCACTTGTTGCACAGGCTGCCATTCGATTTGACAATGCATAGGAAAAGACTAGCGTTGTTGCTGCTTGTTGATGATTGTCCGAAGGAGAAAGAAAGACAATTATGGGTCCATCCAATTGATCGAATGCGACAAGAACATGGAGATTTCCACCATTTGACTAGGAATTTAATTGACGATGAAAGCAGAATTGCCTGTTAGTGTTACTTTTGAATGAGTCGCGATTCCCTTTTTCGTCCTCACGAATTTATTAAAACAAATGAAGGACTACGAACTTCAGAAAGCCAGTCGCAGATTGTTGACAACAATACGACGTGTGTAGAAACAACCAAATTGTTAGTGATATCCCAGCGATGCGAACGAAGGAAAATGGCCCTATCTCTCGCGCCGCTTCGCCATGAATCTCTACGCTGGCGATGTGGCCAGTCATCTCTTGTTATTTCATGTTCCCGCTAACTTAGTCTCGCTCTCAGTGTGGCCCTAGCTAGTCTTAGCCGAAGAACAAAACACCTAGTTTCAAATCGTGCTTGCTTAAAAAGATCGTCTCACCTTTCTTTTTCTGTTTATTTGTCATTCTCTTACTCTCTTTCTGGCTGCTGTCTGTATGTCTGTCTATCCTCCCCCCCCCCCCCCCAATATTGCTATACAATATCCCAAGCAAAAATTGCCTTCCATCTGCCCACACACGCTTCGTCAAAATCGTTCGATCCACAAGCTGAACTTGTGCATAGTGTTAAAATATGGAGCATCTAGCAGCAGCAGTAACGGCGCTCTCTGCGGCTATAATTATTAAGATTTGCTGAAGAAGAGCTAAGGCCAGCACCTGAACGCATGGAATCCTTAACTTTTTTTTGGTCTCCTTACGAAAGACAGTGCGCAAGTTCTTTTTTTTTTTTTATAATGACATCTTTTTGAGCATCAGGGTTTTGCTCTCTCACCTTTGACAGTAGGGGGGCGCGGTGCAAAAGGTCCCGAGTTCAAGAGAAGATTTATGTGTCTGATTTCGTTCCCTGTAACTGGTTGGGTCGGTGTCAGTATAATGTGACCAGCTGAGACAGGAGTCATGGTATCCCCGCCCTGTCTCGTGTGTGGCAGCACATAAAATTGTCAGACGTCAGTCTTGGGGTCCGTCCACAATAGCCTATATAGTGCTGAAGTTGGACGTTAAACCAACCCAACTCAACTCCAACCTTTGACAGTAACATCTGATAAGACTTTTCACGTTTTTGTTTGTCATGATAACTATCTGATTTAACTTTCCATAAACACTCCTCTCCCTTGTATATTCTAATAAACTCCAAGAGAAATTGTTCGTTCCAAGATGCCATGGTTGTCTTCGATTATGAAAAAAAAAAAAGAATTGTTTCGTTTCAAGTTCAACGTGTACAAAAGTAATGTCCTCACAACTCAGGATTATCAGTTAACAATGAAAGGGCTACAGTTTAGATCTTGGTTATATCATCCCTACTTGTTGGGTCGGTATCAGTATAATGTGACCGGCTGAGACAGGAGTCATGGTATCCCCGCCCTGTCTCGTGTGTGGCACCACATACAATTGTCAGACGTCCTTCTTGGGCCCGTCCACAATATAGCCTATATAGTGCTGCTGTTGGACGTCAAACCAACCCAAACCAACCCAAGTACTACGTCAGTACTTGCGCTACTAGAAATACAGTGTATTGTACTTTATTGGTGCACTGAGAGGCCAATAAAATTAATATACATTGTACAAAATAACATAGGTAGCATATTTCAAAAAGGAAATAATCTTTAAACTTGATTTTTAAACCTTCGGGGTTGAAATGGAAAAACCAACTTGATAGGCCAGAGGGCCTACAAAATGAAGCCCCCCCCCCCCTTTAAAAAAAAACCCAAAAAGCCAAACAACAAAAAACAAAACAAAAGAAAAATCAGCGATGAGAGAACAATATATTCCATCGTACTCTTTTATCTTCAAAGAAAAATGTTTACATGTATCATTCTAAACATCGACATGTACAACAAAACATAACCAAACAAGATAGACAACAAGATCAAACTAAATTACATGTTACCTGTATTTTCAAACGACCAAAAGTGTAAAATTTGGCATTTGATTGCATTGTTTCGAACATATCTTACAAACCAATTATTCTGTAAACCAAGGTATTTGCATCATAAGTTATATACATGTATATTATAAAAAAGGACCTCTTCACAAAAACAAAAACAAAAAAAAAAAAGAAAGAAAGAAAAATTCTAAACTTCTTACACTGACTCCTTCTTTGAGTAAAAAAATAATTCTTGACAAATTAGTTGTGTACCCAAGTATTGTGTGTGGGATTCTTAAAAAAAAAATCAAACATTTCACACAGTAGCTTGATGGTTTATTTTTAGGCACATGAATAACTGAATCAGTGAACATATCAGTATATTTTAGCAGTATTTTTGTCTGCTACATACATTAAATTTTTAAGTTATTTACAGCACTCAATTTTTTTTGTTGCAATTATGAAACAAAGCAAGTTAACACCTTAATCTAATTTTAAAATAAGAGGTTAGACAAAATTGCAAATACAATGTACTCTATGGTAGCAAATACTAATTACACTTATATCTTAAAATAGAGCGAGTACATAATTCAAGAATTCTTTTGTTTTTGAGATTGTAGATATCAAGGTCTATTACATTTTTCTTTGTTCTTTTAAAATTCAGTGGTACAAGTTAACCAGGTTAGTGCAGAGCTAAAGCTTTTGTTTTCAGAGGTGCACCGCATACCTGATAATTCGATATTACAGGGATCAGAACTTTCATGTCGAGTTAAAGTACATGTATATCAGATATCTTTATTTTACGAGAGCGCCAAAGCTGGGGTGGCTTAGTGTGGTCCAGATAGAAATATACACGGTGGTGTTCTTTGTGCATCATGCATTGGCTTATCCAGTCTGTACAATGTTTACTAATTTTTCTAGTCAGTCTTAAACATGTGCAGACACAATCACCTGCTTTTTTTTTTGTGAAAAAATGAGTATAATGTCATATTGGGTTGGAAACATGTCAAAATAAAGAAATTAAGTATTACATCGTCGAAATGAGCCAAAATATGCAAGAAACAATTAAACGATATTTAGTCTGGACTTTCATGTCCAATTAAGGGAAATATCAAATTATCAAAGGTCAAATTAAGGTGAGTGAACTGTATGTATTTCCCATGGTAACAGCAAGGTTTGCATTATAAAAATAGTAATATGTTTATCACATCATTTCCATCAGTTTAACTTTCATATTCCTATTTTTCTAAATATATGAGACTAAAAAAATTTGGTTGATGAGGATGAGAGAGTGAAAGGCAAATCTTGACAGGTCAGCCAATCGCTCCACAAAGTCCATCACTATAGCAACCCATGAAAGAGAATGGAAATTATTCTGCGCATATTATTATGTCTGAGGGTAAGTTCGATTAATTCAGTCTTTAAACAATTTCAAAGTTATCAAAACTTGAAAATGATATTGGTTCACTATATAATGTATTTGCCAGACATTTGTAGCATGACATTTTATTGTACACATATACAAAAAGTCTCCCGACAAACAATCACCAATAAAAGTGAAATCACAAGCTGTTAAAGAAGGCATTAAGTTTTAACTTCAGAGGCTGGGCATGTCTTAAAAGTACACATGTCTCAAATTAAAACAATGTGCAGTGTAAACAAAACTCCACTTCTAAATATCTGGTTACCCACTCACAAACACACCAGCATCTGCTAATAAAACATGGAATCTAAATCATTGAAGACCTTTCTCTAAAAGAGTGAAAACAAAATTAAAGGTCAACTCAATCAGTTCAGAAAGAGAAGCTCCATAACAAATATTAAATGGTTTCCACTGAGATTATCTGATTCATGATACCTAGAGACAATACAGAGTTCTGCACTTCACTAAGGATCCATGTCCTGGACAAGCAGAGCTTTTATTTTTTACAAGTTCGCAGAAACATACAATATCCTCTAATATATTATCACTTGTTTTGAATATGAGTGTCCATTCTTTTTTACGCAACTTGGAAGTTGCGCAGGGCATCATTCCCTTCCTAATCTCTCAGGAATGAACTACCACTAGACACTTCAATTCAAACTTTCTTGAAAAGAAAATAAAGCAAATAAAAAATTCAAGACTACGATTCTAATAATTTTAATAATCTTTCCTTCCTCTGAACCGTGTGCGCATGTCCAACTGAAAGAGAGGAAAAAGTTTGGATGCAAGAAATGATGCTTCAAAAATGAACTCCATTTGATAAAGATTTTCACAGCAAAAACTTCTATTAATAGCACTAAATGGCTTAGTAAAATGGCAGCCCCTCTTCGTCGTATAACAGAGAGCAAGCTTGCAGTGTCTGTGGGTCGCAGAGGGTGGACAGAAATAAAAGAGGGGCAAGGGCCACCGGACCTGAGACCAGCACAATAGGAAAAAAAATGACAACGGCGCTTTCTTGATTTAAAAAAAACACACTTTTAAACGATGACGATGATGTTTTTTTTATACTATAATTATTATTATTATTACTATTATTATTATTATTATTACTACGTGACGTTACTGAGCTATCCAGTGCTATAAATAGAAATCTGTGAAAATATCTGATTGTAGAAACAACATATCAGACAGTGAGACTGCTTCATTTGATTAAACATTATAATAAAGTTTCCAGAACATTGAAAAACACTTCATTATGTTTAAGTAGCATGAATTTATAAAAAAAATGTATAAACCGTATACATAATTTGTGTTTTCATTTTATTTTTATGTCCTTTACAAAGCTATATGACCCATAATATGTTGATAATTGTGATAAGATAAAACATTTTAGAATACATGGATTGAGAGGTATTAATTCTATCACAACTACAACTACATTATCTTCAAACATCTTCAATTAACATAAAGGTATAACAACATGCAGGGGTGTAGCTTTTACACATGAAACTATATTACAGATATGTATACTACAGCATTTGTTTACACCTGCGCCCACACAAACCAATTTTTCATACAGTAGTCTATTCAAAGTTTGTTGGCATCTTTGTTCTGCGAGTATATAAACATTTATTGAACTCACCATAGATCTGCGACACTCAAAGAAAGCCATCCGTAATTTAACACAGGCATCAGGTATAGAGGGATCGTGAAGACATTCTCTGGGAGTTTTCCTTTCCTGTTGGACAAAGTAAAAGAAAGCTCACATTATACTCAACTTGTACACTTTTAACCAACAAGAACTAAAAAAAAAACATATACAGGAAAAGTGTAAATACAAAAACACAGATGTAGCAAATAAACTATCATTTGGTTACCGATTTTAGATTCATATTCAAAGTCCCTATAAAATCATAATAGGTGTTAATTAAAGATTTGTTCCAATATTGTTGCTTGTTAATACTAATATAACTTGAATTTCATTATTTCTCGGAGTAAAATGCTAAACAAGGCTTTTCCTATCAATATAAAAAAAAAAGATATGAAATAAAGCGCACACACACTGTATACATGTATAGAAGTTACTAAGGTATATCTGTAGTCATTCTCTTCAATTTTTTAAGGCAGTACATTTTTTCTTATGGAACACCTTATTAGATTTCAACATTGCAATCTATTGACATAAAATATATCTATGATATTTCTCTCTCATTTTTTATTTAGAATAGTACATGTATAATTAATTTAAAAAAATTTAAATGCATATTTTCATTGAGTTTAAAAAAAAGAAGTCTCTTAAGTGCCATACTCTTTGTACCATTCTAATTTTTTACACGTACATGTAATTACCTTTCTCACACAATCAGTCTGTGACAAGCACTCAATCAGGTCATCCCGAACAGCTTCACATGCATATTTTTTCTTTTCTACTGTCTTATCCTCATCCGGATCTTCAAAATACTTTGGCATAATGAAAGGAAATCTGAAAAGAATACATGACAGCAAAAGCAAAAAATTAGTTGTTCTATCTAAGATGAAACAAAAATTATCTGAGAAGCAGAATTTTTGCATCAGCTGCCCATATTATATTGACACAAATTCAAACCAGGGACCTCCTGATTAAAAGTTGCACTTTCTACCAGCTGAGCTACATTGCTCTCGTCCTCAATCTTTTGATTCTTGCATACGTCTTGCTAACGACGGAGTGTCGTATGCATGCACGCGACAGGGTCGAACAGTTTGTCTGAAGGTGTAATAGGTACTTTAGAGATCCAGGCTATCATCACTGATATGACCATCAATATGTGACTGGGAGGCTGAGAATCGATTGATTGATTTCATTGGTTGACATTTTAAGAGCACGTTTATCCATGCAAGAATTTCTTGGGCGTTAGAAAATGTAGGAATTAAGGATGAACGAAGACCCAGTGACAGTTACTCGGCACTCCGCCAGTGCTCACTTGGGAGGTGCTAAGTCAGTGAAGTAGCCGTGGGTTAATGGGTTAAAATTTACCCAAAACTAACATTGTATGAAGACAGATACTCTAGAACCAAGGAATCTAAACCTATATCTTTAAAACAGTAATCAATTCTTTCCAGACTAAAAAATTCTAGATCTAAAGAGGTTACAATTACCGTTTTGTTTCAAGATCATCAATCGGCACTTGTAACTCCTTATTCTTCGCTTTTCGTTTAGTGACGGTCTAGATTTATCTTTTTACTGAGTCGTGTAAAAAGAATAGGCTCCCTTTTCACGCATGCGTTGTTTTGTAAACATAGCTCTTTCCGCTACTTCGGTGGCAATTCTCTGATCGCTGCCACTGGTCGGACAACACAGTAAATTAATCGATATAATTGCATATTACAGAAACCAGAACCTTCCGATCAAATACACAGGTCTATTTACAAGAAACAAAAGAGAAGAAAGATCAAGTGATTGAGACAATAATATACACCATAGATCTAGATCTAGATCTACATATCTACTATGTATGATTCATTTGATCCAAATAGCACTTGATTAATGAGTATATTTAATAGATTTACGTGTTGTTAGCATCAGTCAGACTATCATTGATCATATCCATCAAGTTTTAGATTCTAGATTAGATCTAGATCTGGATTTCCCCCCTAGTTTGCTAATAGTTCTCTACTAAGGGACGAACTGACACAAGTGGTAGGGCAGGTAGGGCATTTGTCTCCAGATTGGGAGACCGCAGTTAGATCTAGGTCTAAGGTTCATTTTTTCAAATTTGTTCCCTACTGGTTGAGCTGGTTGTCAAATACTAGACTAGATCTTATTATGTAGCCAGCTGAGACAGAAAACCAGGTCTCCCCGCCTGGTCTAATGTGTGTGACAGCCCATAATATTGTCAAAAGTCATTGTTGCGGCCTGTATACAAGTCATTCCTAAAAATTAGTGTCTGAAACCTGACAAAACAACTGAATTTTTATATTAAAACCCAAATCCTTGAAGTTGGGATTTTCTGTACCATAGCTAATGTATTGAAAGTGTAGAAAACTAAAATTAGATGATAAATAATGATACATTTTTACACGAGGTTGGCTGCAAGGGGGAAGGTCCAGAACTAGCGGATGTAACTGTTACAAAGTGTTTTTTTTTTTATAAAATAACGTTAACATTTTGCATAAAACCTTATAATGAGCTTTGACGCTATTTCTAGTTAGCCTAAAAGTATTTTAAATCACTGATTCTCTTTAAAAAATCATATTTATGGCAATATGACCCATATACTTTATGAGAGTGATGTCCGATAAATAAAATTACATTTATTTATAAGAATTGCAAATCATTGAAAATGTTTTTTACTTTTATGCCATCAACGTACGCGTTGCAGTTATGATTTTACTTAGCGTAGTTAAGTTAAAAAATTATCGTGAGAGTTGCATACAGGCCCTGCTTATAGCTTATTGATTGTATTGGTGAGAATGTGATACTTCAAATCTGGGCTTAAAACAAAAAATCCCCTTTCATCTATTAAGTGTAGATGATGACATCCATTATTAAATTGATAAAAATGGCAGATCTAGATCTAGTATATTTGATATAAGTAAAATGAGGAAGTATAAAATCCAAATTTAATCAAATGAATTAGAGAATGTCTTATATCAATTTTGTTTTTTCTATTATGCCAGGATTTAGTTGACTGCCCAAAATGTCTGGATACGGCAAACTGTCACCTCCAGTATCACCAACACCTGGAGCAGCACCGATTTCCCCATTTTTGAACCGAGCAAACAGCAATGGCAATGGAGTTTCGCCTCGACGAGATTCCCATTTATCAGCTACAGCCAAACGCCAAAAATATTTCAGACGACTTTTTAAGTTTAGACAGATGGATTTTGAATATGCATTTTGGCAAATGATTTACCTCTTTGTATCCCCGCAAAAAGTGTAAGTTTTTAATTTTTTTTATTAACCCTATAAAGACTGCACATAGTAATGCAGTACTGATAATAGGCTTGGTTTTATTTAAAAAGGTATTTCAGGATAAACATCTAATTTTTTTACCAGCTATTAATTATTATTGAGACTTCGGAAGCTTTAAAAACTGCCGACAATGTAGCAAGAGAATGAGATTAGTTTTAAGTATTCAGGAGGGAGGGAGGGGGGTATGATATAACACATGGACTAAAATGCAAATTTCATTAAGTATTTTAAACTTTCTGATGTCAAATAATCACATCATTTTAATTTTAATAGCAGTTAATGTGTGAAACTAATAGGCAATTCTTAAGTGTAAACATAGGTGTACATTTAAACGGTACTATAATTTTAATATTACTTTTACAACAACAAATACAAAAATGTTGACCAGGCAGACGACATCAATGGTGATGAATTCTGGGGGAAAAATGAACACCCGTTTGAATGAAAGTTAGACATTATAAACATTAAAATGGTCATAGTTTATACTATTGCCCACCATTTTTTTTTTTTTTGACATTGCATATTTCCGTCCCTGGCAAAGTTGTGACTGAAATTGGCAAAAGTTGCAACAAAAATGTGTAAAAGTTCTAAAGGAGTAAATTCCCCCCACCTTCCCCCCAAGATTCATATAAAATATCATAATATAATAATACGAATAATATACATCAGTATAACTGAAATTTCACTAAACAATTCCCAATTAACATAATGCAGAGAGAGAGAGAGGGGGGTAGAGAGAGGATGACAGAGAGGACGACAGAGAGGGAGCAGGAGAGAGAGAGACATACATACAGAGACAAAGAAACAGACAGACAGACATACAGATAGAGAGACAAATACATAGAGAGACAGACATACATACAGAGATTAATAGAGAGACAGAGAGACAGAGATCAAGACAGACATACATACCAATACACAGAGAGACAGAGAGACATAGACCAAGACAGACATACATACAGATAGAGAGACAGACAGAAGACATACAAATAGGGAGAGAGAAAGAGAGAGAGACAGACAGACATGTATACAAATACATAGATTGACAGAGACCGAGACAGACATATAAATACATAGAGAGAGACAGACAGACAGAGACCAAGACAGGCAGACATACAGATAGAGAGACAGACAGAAGACAGACAAATAGCGAGAGAGAAAGAGAGAGAGACAGACAGACAGACAGACATATATTAGTAAATTTGATACCAAATAATGTACTCACCAACTGTACATAGATTGCTCCTATAGCGGGTAAAGATTCCGGATGTGGGTCAACAGGTTTTCGAATGGATCGCCGTTGAACTGTAATCGCCACATGAACTCGATCAGGTATGAATCGAGAAGCTGCCTATGCGTCCCACACTCCCTCCTGTTTCTTAATTTTGCACGACTCCACATGGTTTGTGGTGGCATGTGTAGCCGGGTCCACAAAATGTAGACTGTGGTTCACGGTTAAATGGTGGTAGCCTAGATTATTAATTGTGTTATACGCTCCCCACAAATCAGACACCACCGTGGTTCCCGGCAGGACATACTGCCGCAGTATGGGTAGCAAGGTGGCAGCATCTCTCTGCGGTACCGCAACCAAAAATCCATGTTTGGACTCTACGTCGATGCCACCGAATACCCACTGGGTCCGAACTGCTCTCCCGACATTGTACTTTCTCTTTACAAAGGCAGATTCGTCTATTTCGACAACATGTCCAGGTCCGCCTATGGCTAACGGGTTGGCAATAAAATATTCAGCGAAAACGTCTCTTGTATAGTTTCGCCAATTGACTATTGCCTCTGTCGCCATTCGGCACTCTCTCGCCAGGTTCTTTATTGAAGCGCTTTCGTAGGCGTAGAAGTAAAGCAAGTCCAGTATTTGCTTTAGTTCTAGGCGTGAGTCACCAAAAAAACTGCCAGTTCTGATGGATACATCTTTACGACAGTCTCTATTTTGGCACCTCGTTAATTAAAACGTTTTTAAAAGCGAGAGGTAGAGAGAGAGAGAGAGAGAGAGAGAGAGAGAGAGAGAGAGAGAGAGAGAGAGAGAGAGAGAGAGAGAGAGAGAGAGAGAGAGAGAGAGAGAGAGAGAGAGAGAGAGAGAGAGAGAGAGAGAGAGAGAGAGAGAGAGATGCGTTGTTTTGTAAACATAGCTCTTTCCGCTACTTCGGTGGCAATTCTCTGATCGCTGCCAAACTAAATTAATCGATAGGCCTATAAATGCATATGACAGAAACCAGAACCTTCCGATCAAATACACGGGTCTATTTACAAGAAACAAAAGAAAAGAAAGATCAAGTGATTGAGACAATAATATACACCATAGATCTAGATCTACATATCTACTATGTATGATTCATTAGATCCAAATAGCACTTGATTAATGAGTATAATAGATTTACGTGTTGTTAGCATTAGCCTAGTCAGATTATCATTGATCATATCCATCAAGTTTTAGATTCTAGATTAGATCTAGATCTGGATTTCCCCCTAGTTTGACTTGACTTGACTTGACTTTTCCGCGATGTAGACCTTTTGGTCTGTTCGCGGTTCCTATTTAAATACTGAGTTTAATTGCATGCTAATAGTTCTCTACTAACTAAGGGACGAACTGACACAAGTGGTAGAGCATTGGTCTCCAGATTGGGAGGTCTGCGGTTAGGTCTAAGGTTTTTTTCTCCAAATTTGTTCCGTACTGGTTGGGCTGGTTGTCAAATACTAGACTAGATCTTATGTAGCCAGCTGAGACAGAAAATCAGGTCTCCCCGCCTGGTCTAATGTGTGTGACACTGACAGCCCATAATATTGTCAAAAGTCATTGTTGCGGCCTGTATACGAGTCATTCCTAAAAATTAGTGTCTGAAACCTGACAAAACAACTGAATTTTTATATTAAAACCCAAATCCTTGAAGTTGGGATTTTCTGTACCATAGCTAATGTATTGAAAGTATAGAAAACTAAAATTAGATGATAAATTAATGATACATTTTTACACGAGGTGGGCTGCAAGGGGGAAGGTCCAGAACTAGCGGATGTAACTGTTACAAAGTGTTTTCTTTTTATAAAATAACTTTTGATACATTTTTACACGAGGTGGGCTGCAAGGGGGAAGGTCCAGAACTAGCGGATGTAACTGTTACAAAGTGTTTTCTTTTTATAAAATTTATAACTTTAACACTTTGCATAAAACCTTAAAATGAGCTTTGACGCTATTTCTAGTTAGCCTAAAAGTATTTTAAATTACTGATTCTCTTTAAAAAAATCATATTTATAAATGGCAATATGACCCATACTTTATAAGAGTGATGTCCGATAAATAAAATTACATTTATAATATATTTTACAAGAATTGCAAAATGTTCTTTACTTTTATGCCATCAACGTACGCGTTGCAGTTATGATTTTTACTTAGCGTAGTTAAGTTAAAAAATTATTGGAGAATTGCATACAGGCCCTGCTTATAGCTTATTGATTGTATTGGTGAGAATGTGATACTTCAAATCTGGTCTTAAAACAAAAAATCCCCTTTCATCTATTAAGTGTAGATGATGATATCCATTATTAAATTGATAAAAATGGCAGATCTAGATCTAGTAATATGTAGTATATTTGATATAAGTAAAATGAGGAAGTATAAAATCTAAATTTAATCAAATGAATTAGAGAATGTCGTATATCAATTTTGTTTTTTCTATTATGCCAGGATTTAGTTGACTGCCCAAAATGTCTGGATACGGCAAACTGTCACCTCCAGTATCACCAACACCTGGAGCAGCACCGATTTCCCCATTTTTGAACCGAGCAAACAGCAATGGCAATGGGGTTTCGCCTCGACGAGATTCCCATTTATCAGCTACAGCCAAACGCCAAAAATATTTCAGACGGCTTTTTAAGTTTAGACAGATGGATTTTGAATATGCATTTTGGCAAATGATTTACCTCTTTGTATCCCCACAAAAAGTGTAAGTTTTTACATTTTTTTATTAACCCTATAAAGACTGCACATAGTAATGCAGTACTGATAATAGGCTTGGTTTTATGTAAAAAGGTATTTCAGGATAAACATCTAATTTTTTTACCAGCTATTAATTATTATTGAGACTTCGGAAGCTTTAAAAACTGCCGACAATGTAGCAAGAGAATGAGATTAGTTTTAAGTATTCAGGAGGGGGGGAGGGGGTATGATATAACACATGGACTAAAATGCAGATTTCATTAAGTATCTTAAACTTTCTGATGTCAAATAATCACATCATTTTAATTTTAATAGCAGTTAATGTGTGAAACTAATAGGCAATTCTTAAGTGTAAAAAAAGAAATCTATATATATTAAATCATATGTATAATAATGTATGCCCTTTGACATCCATTTCCTTTTATTTTCCTTTTTAGTTCATGTGGGTGTTGCTTTTTTAATTCATTCCTATTTTGTACTGCAGGTACAGAAACTTTCAATACAGAAAACGTAAGTGACCTCTTTGCATCTGGATAGTTGGGTACTTTTCTCTAATAAAATGATAAACAAAATGCTCATTTTTTATTTGAATAACCCAGGTACAGAAACTTTCGATTCAGGCAACGTGAGTTTTTTTTTTTCAATGTTGGGAATTTTTATAACAAAAATGGACACCCATATGTATTCAAACTTTTTTCATAATAGACCCTTGCGCACTATGTAAGAGAAGTACATACAAGATAAACCATTTGTGCTTTGTAAATTCAATGATAAAATAATTTTTTTTATGTTTAAAAAGTTCTGTTCTTATGGAAACCTTAGCTCATAGAGATCAATATTTTGTGCTAAAATTGTATTCATTGGAAAAAATTACACTATAGTTCTTGAAGAAAATTAGATGAAAAAACTGCTCCTCAGCCCTGTCAAGTCAAGAAAAACTATTGATTAGGTTCCTTCAGATTTTTTCATGCATAATGGGTTGATAGATAGTAACGTTTTGGTGCAAGCAATTATATTTGAAATAAATTTAACAATATTCCTATGATTCTGGTGTAGATTTATTGCATGTACTCCTTTAATTGAAAAATCCCTCTTATTTTAATTATTATTATTTTTTCATTTACCCAGTAATCAAAGAAAATCAATATGAAAAAAATATTTGAAGCATTAAAGCGTCAATCAAAACCATCAAGTGTTGGGTTCAGTATTTGCAGGGTGTAGAAAGAAAATGCTTTGGTTTGCATAATTAGTCTCTCTCCCTCTTGGTTTCCTTCAATCTCGACTTTTATTGACTGAATGGTCAATGATTATCACACTCCGAAAATTCTGAAAAGTTTAAACTAAACCATTAATTATGAGATGTCTATTACATTGATAGCCTGTAATATTTCCAACTCTTTGATTATTGAACATTCAACAAAATCTTGAATTTAGCAATGTTATTTCCCTTGCTTGCTTCAAAGCTGTGCAGATTTGTTCATAGCTTGTGAATTTTCAGGACAACCTTTACTTCATGTAGCTCAGTTTATTGACTAGGGTTTGTGCTTTGTAGTTAAGATTGCATTTGTTAGTGATATTTGCTGCCTCATAGCAG
This sequence comes from Elysia chlorotica, assembly GCA_003991915.1. NCBI lineage: Eukaryota > Metazoa > Mollusca > Gastropoda > Plakobranchidae > Elysia > Elysia chlorotica. Next base: position 202,617 of record RQTK01000463.1, read on the forward strand.
TTATGGTGATAAATATGTTTGTATTGATAATGATATAAAGACTACTCATTATTGACTTGAGCAGCTAAAATCAAAACTATTTGCTTTAATCTGATATTTAACCCTAATTGTATATTGTGTTTTCCCAACTGGACCGTATGCCTGGGTTTACATTTTGATCCCATGTCCATAGAGAGGGAAAAAAACCCCACACTCCTATCCATGTATCGGGGGGTCAATTTCGACCCAATGTTTGGTACAGAGGAAAAATATACACATCTATATGTCCAGGGTATACTTTGACCTCATTCACTTAAGATTTTGAGCATGATTTTATTACCACTGATCTTGTGTATTAAACTTTTGTGATATTTTTTTCTGATTTGCTCCCGTTTTCACAAGGAAGTGAAAGAAAATTTTCCTATGATAGTATCATATGCACAGTAATGAAGAATCAGTATTTACTTCTTTGGAGATAAGGGGTCTAAAATGATCCCTGTTGTCAAACACAGATATGTTTAGAAAATAGTCAATGATCAATGTGGTATTTAGCCTTTTGCTGCCAGCCAGATAGTCATTTGGAGAAATGAATGAGTGAGGATTACTTAGTTTCAAAAATATATTCTTCTGCAAGTATAGCAAAACAGAGAAGAACTGACCCCTGGGGTAGAAAATTACCCCCAACGTACGATTAGGATTAAAAGTTTTACAAAAAATATTTATGCGTGGATTTGGAATCATAAATAGTTTTTAGACTCTGACTAAGTAATTAAAGCATTATTTCATATTCAAGCTAATACCAATACTTAAGAAAAAAATGCTCAAGGTTAGGGAAACGTCATGCTCCTACACTTACAGTACCAGCCAAAGAAAACTATTCAAAAGAACTGTATTTAGGTTTGGTATTGTGGAACAAAGTTTCACCATTGCCCATTCATGGTGGTGATAAGTTTTGTAAAACAAGGGGTCATTTGAAGAACAGATTAATAGTATAAACTACCTCAAAAATGAAATAAAGAATTTGAAATTTCACAACAAATTTTGAAATAATAAATGCCCTTGAAAATTATTTTTTTTTAGATCTGGTGTGGTAATAACAGAAAGCATTTTCATCTTCTGTGTCATATATATGTATTCTATGAACATGTAATAAACCATTTATTATTTTTATGTTTATTAACATTTGTTTGATATTATAGTATCATCAAAATATTACGATTGAACATAATTTTTTTTTTTCCCTCATCATAACCAATAGAAATTAACCATACATTTATTTAATAATTTTAAATACTATGAGAGTATTGTAGTTTAAGGAGAAAAATATTGTTTTTACTTCACTTCACTTTTCATTGTCGGATCTAGACTCTGTAATACTAAGAATGGTCAAATCATTTCTTTATCACAGAAACAAAAGATCAATGGGCCAGAGATGATCCAGCATTCCTTGTGCTTCTAACATTTTGGCTCTGTGGTGAGATAAAATTTGTCAAGTGTAAATACATTTGATGGTATAGATTAAACTAAGTATAACAAAATAATTAGAAGTTAGAATATAATTTGCAAGCATTAGTAAGATGTTGGACAGGATATCCTCCTCTGTGTGTTGCTCATCATTCCTGTCTTGTCGTTGATTCCATGGGTGCCAATTCTCTGGATTATCCACACACTATTTCTTTTTCTTTTTTGTCACACATCTTTGGTCCACACACATAAATCTGTATTAGTTTTATTAGTCAGTGCTCAGAGCAACAACAACAAATAAAAAAACAAGTGAGAAATAACAAGATAATACTCATTTAATAATAGATAAATGGTCTATATTTCAAATTTTTATACTATTTTCCTCTGGGATGTGCTAATTAAATTGAAAGTAAAAGGAGGGGAGCCTGTAACTACAGACGGACCTGCCAAATAGGAAAAACCCACTTTATCGGGAAAGATCTCGGGGAACATACATTTTTCTTTTAAAGTCATCATGAAATCTGGAAATATTACCCGGTTAATGGGGGAAAATATTTCTCATAATAAAATCATGGTCATCTGGTATCGCGTCATGTGTGTCTGTTAGTATTAGGCTGTGGGCTAAATGGATCATTGCATCTCAGCGAGGTGTGGGCTGGGCCTGTGTTTGTTCTCACAATGTAATCTAGCAGCTGTAATACCTTTGCAAGCATTGTGCAAGGTGTATAGATGTAGTTGGGTGTGTGTATAAATGCGTTTCTTGAAGTTGGACATTTCATTTATTGCCGAACTCTGATGTAAAGATGGTCAACATCTTCTTCTCTTTCTTCTTGTTCTTGTTCTTCTACTTCTAGTTCTTTTTTTTTTTTTGGGGGGGGGGGGGGGGGGGGTAGACTTGGGTGTGAAGGAAGTCTGTGGTTTAAGTCCTAGAGATTTCACACCCTACTGGTTGGATCGGTGACCGGCTGAGACAGTAGTCATGGTATCTGCACCCTGTCTTGTGCATGGTAGCACATAAAATTGTTAGATGTCAGTCTTGGGGCCCATCCACTATGTAGCTTATATAGTGCTGACTTTGGATGTTAAACCAATTCAACCCCTCTTCTTCTTTTTCTACTTCTACTTCTTCTTTTTTTTTCTCACCCTTCTGCCTTTATCTCTTCTTCTTCCCCTCCCCTGTGATTCTCTTAACCTGTTGACTGCGCTGTTTGAGGAATGTCCCTTGCGCTGTATAGGTAGGCTGTACATGCTCGATATACGGTATACCAAGTTTTGTTTCGCTGCTTTGAAAATCAGTTTTGGTTTTCCAAGGTAAAAAATAGAATCACTGGAAAGCTTAAATATTCCAGAAACTAATAATACTATCATCAAATCTGAACAAAGAATGTACACACACACAGTTGTTAGCATGTGTTTGACTTGGATCTATAACGTGCTCGATAAAACAGTGTCAGTCAGCCACTCAGTCTTGACTAAATTGTGATTGTCTTGATTTAGATTCTGGATCTAGGAAAACACTGTCTTTTGAGTAACCTGGTCAACTCAAGATCTAGATTCTAGATATAGATCTAATGTTCTGGCCCTTTCAAGATCTTATTGATTTCATTCTCTAATAAACTATTGTCGTTTTTCAAGCCCTAAATTACATTTTATTTTACATATCTATCTATAGACTTATACTTATCGCAAATTTTGTAACGTTGACCGCTGTAGGCTTAAAAAATTTCCTTAGCATGGGGCAAGAAAGCGGTTAAGCTGTGCATAATTATTCAGTGTAAACTAAGTTAACATGGTAATGAAAAAATACATGTGTACAATGAAATTTGGTTAGCTGATAGGTAACATTAATTTTCTAACAAGGAACATTTGCTTACCTTTTTTTTTCTATAGTACAATTTATACATGGTTTAATTAAGCTGCATGACTAATTTCCTGTTCACTTACATACTGGTACAGTAATTATTTCCACTTGCAAAACTCTTACTCTCAGGCACTAATTTTGGGATTTGCTTGCCATTAGGAAAACCACCCAACCCTATTTTCCTTTCAAATTAAATTTTTTTTCATTTCAAAATGTGTGTTTTTACAATTTCTTTTCCACAGCCTCTTCTATTGGTTTTGCTGTTAGCTTGAATCTTGGTGTTCTTGGAGGCTTTAAATTCCTTCTTTGGGTCATCTTTGTTGACTGCATAGGCGTTGGTCTGGTTATTGCCACATTGTTCTGGTGAGAATCATTAACCCTGACAAAGCTTTCTGATTTTTTTTCAAATTTCCAGTCCAAGTGTGATTTTTTGCCTCCAGCATTTCTATTTTTATTATAATCCTTGGAATCTTACTGACACCATTAAAATCTTAATGTGGCTACCGTAAATTAAGATTATTCAAAAATATTTTTCTATTTCATTTAGAAAATGGAAAGTATTTTTGGGGCCACAGGATAACAAGAGAACATTGAACAGCTGTAACATAGGAGGAAGAAATTGAAAGGAGAGGATGTTGGACAAAATAATTCTGTGAAAGTAATGGGGAAGATTGGTGGAAGAACAGAAAGCTAGGATAAATCCAGAGTTGTAGAAGGAATCAGTTGCAGAAGTTACATAACATGCATAGGTATCATTATCTGGATTATTTGCTTAGGGTAGACAAGGCAAGAAATGGGTGTGGGAGACCTTGATAACTTTTCTCTCTAAAAATGTGGGATTCACTCTAAAATTTTTCTGTACCCTGTTTCCTAATAATAAAAGCAATTACTTTGTTTTACTTGAATGTATTTTGCTGGTCCTGTGGAAGGGTTCTACAAAAATAATTGTTGCAGAAATCATTCTTTTTTTCAGGTTTCTCACCAACAGATACATGCTTATCAGTCCCCCAAGAGGCCAAGATGTTGAGTGGGGATATGCATTTGATGTACATCTTAATGCATTTTTCCCCTTGCTCATGATCTTACACTTTTTTCAGCTTCCTTTTTTAAATTGTGAGTATATATTAAACTAGCTGAGTAATTTTAACACATTTTGAACACTTCTTTCACTCTCTGAAGTCATTTAAGATAATCGCTGTACTGTTAGAAAAAAAAATATCAGTCTAAATGTAAAACCAATCTTATCACCAAAATATTAATTTGTTTTTTATAACAAGTCACAAAAATGACATATATACATGCGTGGGAGAGTGCCGGCCACAGGCGGTTTATAGAGATTTCACAAGATTACTTTCCAGCTTCTCATAAATGCTCTGTACATGTGGTACCTTAGAAAAATAAACTTGGGTGGTAGCAGTGACCAAGAGCTATCAATTATACAATACTTGTGGAAAATGTTCATGGAGGAAAATTTTAAGCTTTACACAGGTACAAATCATCACCTTCTATGATGTATTTAAGGCAAAGTAAATGTCGGTCTGATTGGCTGATAATTGCTTTTCTCTGTCAATACAACCAATCAGACGACCTCGTAAAGACACCTTTCTTATCGCTTCATTGTTCAATACCACATGTGACCAAAGGCACTCAGAATGCCTCAGATTTGGTCATTCCATTCCATTTGTAACGGTTCACTGAACACAACCAAGGATGTAATGTAAGAATCAATTGATGCTCATCAAGACATCCATATTATGTAATAAAAAACAAGAGTGTATCAATTCCATATTGAAATTTCTTGGTTATCTTTTCCATTGTACTCTAACTCTTAGCCTCAATTTGACCAATTAATAAAATTTGATCCCACTTTACCTAAGTTCTCACAACCTTAATATTATAGTTATAGATTTAAATGATATAACTGAAAAGTTTGTCGGCTGGACTCAAGAAAGTTTATGACGTCAAGACAGATCTGCAATGTGAAGCCAGAAGATGTGGCCACCACCAAGTCAAATGAGCTATTGACGCTTCTTGGCCTTGAGGACCTGAACCTCATTCTGAAGGAGAGAAGACTCCGGTGGTATGGCCACGTGGAACGGTCAAGAGAAGCTATCAAGACAGCATTGGACATGCAAGTAACAGGAAGTCGTGGAAAAGGGAGACCCAGAATGACATGGAAGGTGACAGAGAGGGATCGGAAAGACTGGAAACTCTCAACAACTGACCCTCATGACAGAAACACCTGGAGATCTGGTGTGAGATCAGCCATGCGTACAGCAAGCCAGCTACCTGGAAGGGGGTCCACTGATGTGGATGTTGCCCCAGTACCTGCATGTTAATCAAAATACCGATGATGATGATGATGTTCCGCTAGGTTTAGTCGGGAATTCACTTATGCACTGAACATATGTTATATCATGAATCGAGGTGACATTATTTTCTTGCACATTCTGTTGTTGGATCCAATCTTAGTTTATAAAAACTAAACAAAGTAGAAACCGGTAGTATTTTAAGCTGAAAAAAATACCTTGGGCTATTGGTTACAGATCTATCTAGATTAAGTCTACCTAAACCTAGATAAGCAATTCTTTCTCTCCTCCCCTCTCCTCTCTCTCTCTCTCCTCTCTCTCTCCACTCTCCATTTATGTAAATCCGTCCTTCTATATTACTAGTACTGTCTCTCTCTGTTTCTACCTCTCTCTCCACAATTGAAGTTCGACATTCTTCTTCTTCCCACCCTTTCTCTCTCTCTCCCTCTCCCATTCTCTCTGCCTCTCTCTCTATCTCTTAGCTCTCTCCACAATTGAACTTCGACCTTCTTTTTCTTCCCACTCTTTCTCTCCCTCTACTCCTAATTTTCCCTTCCTACCCCCACACCCCCCTCTCTCTCCACCAATAAAACTTTTTCTTCTCTCATCTCTCTCTCCTTTTTGCTCTCCACTTATTTAAATTCAATCTCCTCTATCTCTCTCTGCAAAAGTTTAATTCGAACTTCTTTGTATTTTTATCTCTTTCTGCCTCTGCTCCCTTCTCTTTAAAAAGTGGCCTTTTTTGATTTTGAGACTAACTAAAGATCCGGAACGGCTAAAAAAATTTCAGACAATTTGGTTTGGGCTCAAATGCATGTCTACACATTTCATTGCAGTTGGTGGTTAAATTTAACCTATCAGTATTTCTGTTAAATTTTTTAATTCCTTGAGCACACAAATACATGTACTGTGGTTTTCTCCGGCAGGTAGTTGGTTTTCAGTAAATATGGAAGACCAGGAAAATTGTTTTCCAAACCCACTTCTAGCCCTACCATCTACTATCTAGTTTCACCAAACAATAAGTCACGCTGCTTCGTGTTCCTGTGGTCCATGACAAGACTCTTTGTTATTTATGCTTGTGGTCAGTGTATGGGGATTTGCTTGTTGATTCCGCCTCAGATTCTTGAAATGTCCCGCTGTAGCGGGTGCTGTTGTAGCTTTGCACTACTGTACTGGTTATTTGTTCTTTGTTGCGTGTATATAACAAAACATCTTTATTGTGTTGTCAAAACTTAGATGTTATATTTCCAAATTTATGGCTCATTTTGCAGAATTGTTTAACTTGTCAAAAAAGGTATATTTTATAATTTTTAACTGAAATAATTTTTTTAAATCCAGATGTGATCAACAAAGACATGTTTTTCTCAAGATTTTTTGGAAACACGTTTTGGCTGGTGGCTTTAGGATACTACATTTACATAACTTTTCTTGGCTATAGTGGTAAGTAAACAATCCTTTGGATTGAAAAAAAATGAAATAGCATTTTGCTTTTTGATTTTTGTATAATTTTAAAAGTTTTAATAGGTGAAGAAAGTGATTTTTTCATATGTGTTACCATTTTGTTTAAGAAATGATCGAGTGTATGTCTTGCCCATTATCAAGGCCTATGAAACGGCCATGATTTCTACAGACGCCAGAATGACTCGGCTGTTCCATTTATATTTTTACTCCCGCAGACTCGATTTATAATTTCGTTATTGAATAATTCGATTTGTCTTAAACTAGTTAAAGATATAAATGCCAGTTACATAAAATATAATTTTAAATTTACTTACTTATTAAATTCTGCAAAAGAGCAAGTTTTCTGATGAAATTGGATCTGAAGCACCATTATTAGTGGACAGGATCCAAACTCGACCATAAGTTGCGGGTCAACTAGCGGCCCTCCATTTACTCCTCTTCAGCCATATTTTTTACTATACTGTCGCCCACGGTTATTTTTTTGTTTAAAAGTTCCCCGCCATCTGATGGATTTTTACATCCTATGTTTTTACCAACTGCGGAGAATTAGTTTTCTCCAGACCTGGGACTCTCCAAAAAAAGCTACTCCGTTAGTAGTTGATTTGCCTAAAAACTGCGTCACAAACGCTTCACTCAAACTTTTCCCCATGATCAGCCGTTAGCACCCCGGGAAACTCTACATCAAAATAATGAAGAGTTCATGCCCTTTCCAATGATGTATGATCTATATTTATACGACCACTGGCGTTTGAGAAAGACACAAAAATGTAAAGACCAATGCGAGGACGAAAAGTGTAGATCTATGCGCGATTGATTGACAACCCTTGAAAATCCGATCTATCAAAGTATTAAACACTCGGCAAAAACACTTTCACAAAACAGGTAGCTACATGGTTTGGACACAATATAAAAGAAATATTGTTTTCTACATAGATTTAAATTTTGTTCAATTTGAGCCAGTACAAGCTGAGAAACTTAAGAGCAAAGATGAGAGTTTGGGGTCACAGTCACCGATCTCTGCATTTTCGATCGTGGCAAGGCGTACAATTTCCGCAGCTAGTTTTATTTTTGTTCAACTGAAAAGCCCAATATTTTTAATTTCTGATTGTTAGCATTATGTTATTTATAGTGTTAGGATTTAATTACTTTTCTCATTTTCTGTAAGCTCAATTAAAATAATTTCTCAATATTTTAGGCTTCAATTTAGTCAATATTGTTTCTACTAATTGAACTGTTTTTATCCTATATCTGCAGCATTGCCATACTTGAAGAACACACGAGTTCTGTTATTCCCTATGTCAGCTGTCATCCTGGTTTACATCCTCTCTCTTTTCATCAACTGGAACTTCAGCTGGCTTCTGTCAGACTTCTACCATTACAGATCACATGGGCGAAGTTGATTGGCTGAAATTTTATCAAAATGTGATATAAATCTTTCAATTCCTTCTAATATGGCAATTTTATTACCTGCAAGAACCAATGCCACTCACATGAGCAAGCTAAAGGGTTTTTGCACAATGTCACACTTTTTGTCCTGTTTGAATTGTACCATTGAGATCACTAATTCACATGGTGGAAAAATCGTGATTCGGACTGCTTGGGATTGGATCAAAACTTACATTAAAAGTTTTACAAAAGGGGACATGTCTGAACGACAAAAGTGTTAAAATAAAAAAAATATAAACATCTAGTAACCTTATTTGAAAACCTGCCTTTATGAGAGTTTCCTAATTTTTTAATAGCTAACTTCTCCAAACCCCTTTTTCTTTCAAAGCATGTCTTGGATAGCAATACACATTGAATGTTGCTTGGCAGATTTTACTTTTCAAATGTCTATTGGTGGTGCCAGCTTCAAATGAGAATCAAACCAAATAGACTTTGAATTATGAATCCCATTCTAACAGAGCAAAATGAGAAAAAATAACCTATCCTTTTGTAAAATTCCATTGATGAGAGATTCAAGTCATTAGAGATTGTTTTTTGAGGCTTCCGCCGTAGATGATGCGCATGGAGGGATCTTTGGTCGATATTTTGTACAGATTAATGTGGCAATAAAATACTGTACTTCAAATCTGGAGCAAAAAAAACGTATGTATCATTTTCATGATGTAAATAATATGCATTTCGTGAAGCGTTACTGAAAAAGTGCTTGCTACTGGGTTCAAAACAAGCCTCATAGTCATACATGTAAGATTTTGGTTTAAATCAGGTAATTGTGATCTCACATATTCATTACCAAAACAACCACAGTTTTTACAGGCTCAAAGAAAATTGTTGATATCAAGATTTAATTGACCATGCATTTTAAAAAAAAACAACTTTCACCAACTTGTTTCCTTATCTCTTCGAATAACCTTTGAAACAACAAGCATTAAATGTCAAAGTGAAATTCTTGACACATCAAATGATCATAAATGAGTTGGCTAACTGTGGAACTTAAAAAAAAGTTTATTGAGAAATTTTAAGCTAAACCATAAACATTGAAATATGGTTTAGCGAGAGCCCAAAAGTTTATTTTTTATCTTAAGTTATACGTCACTTATACATGTAGTATACAATGGCTGTAAAGTAAAGAAAAAGGAATTCTTATGCTTCTAAAAAGGTGAAGTTTATCTTAACTCTAATCATACGTCTGGGGTAATTTTCGACTACAGGGGTCAGTTTTTCTCTGTTTAACTATACTTGTAGTAGGAATTTATTTTTGAAACTTTAGATCATTTATTTCTCCAAATGATTCTGTCTGACTGGCAGCAAAAAGCTAAATACCATATTGACCACCGATCATTTTCTAAACATATGTTTTTGACAAACGAGGGTCGTTAATCCTTAAAGAAGTACAAATACTGAATATTCCTAACTGTGCGTTACCTTGTGAAAGCGGGATCAAACTGGAAATAAAGATCATAAAAATTTGGTTTATGAGATACCACCAAGTCATGCTCATGGTCTGAAGTAAATAGTGCCGAAATATACCCTCGACATATGGGTGTGCATATATTGGTTTTTCTACTGACCACAGTATTGAAATATACCCCCCCCATCTAGGGATAGGAATGTGTTATTTTTTCCCTCTGCACGACAGATATAGTCAAAATGTACCCCCGAAATAGGATTAGGGTTAAGCTGATTCCATGGTAAAGGTTAATTCAATCTGGATAACGCTGCTGCTCATGTTGGTGTTTAATTAAACCTTTTGTTTGAAATTATGAACATATTCATTGAAATTCATTTTTTTTTATATTAAGCATGTCTGATTTGGGAAAAACCTAAGCGATTACAATAAACAAATTGAAAGAAATTTTATGAAAATGAAAACTAATTTCAAATTCAAAATACAATATTAAATGACTTTAAAGACCATTCTTTGTAAGCAGGCATATGTTTCCAAAGCAAGACATAGGGTTACCATGTTACATTGTTTCAACTTAAACATTTGAAAAAAGTGTTAATTCAAGTGAATAGATAGTCGTGTCAACCAAAAGTATTTCACTTAGTAGCTTTAACCATAAGCATTAGTAAAAGTTTTGTGTGTCAGGATTATTAGCTAACAGTACACAAAAAAGTAGTGAACAGAGATAAAGCAAATTAGTTTAATATTAGGTATAATAAAATAATTTTTTCACACACTAATATACCAGGTAGTGAAGTGATGCAATTCTCAACTTTTGACTTTATGTTAATTGTTACATATAAAAAAAAAAAAACAAAGATGTAAAAAGGGGATTGTCTTAAGTCTTGGGTTTTGTGATGACTTTTTATGGTAAATTTTTTGTTTGTTTACAATATTAAATAGATTGTGGAAGCACTCTTTGAATGCTCATTTTAATTTAAGATGAATAATTAATACATATTCGTTTTTGTTTATTTGAATTCTAAGAGAGGCGTTGCTGTGCATACATTTTGCCTTATACTCTGATGATGATGATTTTCATATAAATTTCTTGTTTCACATGAGGGAGTAACTAATACAGTGAGTCTCATTTTTTAAATTGTTTGTATATTTATTGTTTTTCTCTACAATATTATTCTTTTTACATAATTGTTTTTTTTTTTCCTTTTTGAATTTATTTTGATTGTTCTTGGCCTTAACTAGTTAACATGGTTGTCAAGATGTAGTGATATTTGTGGTTTCCAATGATTTTATTTTGTATAAAGAATAACATTCTGTTGTATAATCATGGATTATGCAGTAGATTGATTTGAAAGTAAGCTCAGCATCTTAATAATTGGCTTCTAAGATGCATATATCACCAAATAGTTTTTTTTTTTTTTTTAGATTAGAAAATGGCTTAAATCATAAAGAAGTTCAACTAAACATCAGTCTTGGTCATGCAATAAGTCTCTATTCAGTTTACCAAGGTTAACTTGACCTTTTTAGAGCTACGTTATCAGGTTCTCCAAATCTGAGTTACAGGTAGATCTATGTAAATCAATCTATCAATGATATTATATGCAAATATACAGTTGTCCCAAAAGTCTGGAAATAGATTTTATCTGAGATTGAAAGTATTTTGTTATTCACATTTAAACTACCAGTACCCATACATAATAATTACTGAAATAAAATTTAGTCACACTTAGAAAAAAAAAAAGAAAAGATTTAGTCTCATAGTATCTTACATAAAATGTTTGACTTGACCTGGAGCATGTTAAAAAATGAAGTAAGAGCTTTTGGAAATGTTATGAAAATATTAAGGATAATTTTGACTTGCGCTTGGTGTGTTCAGATTTTCAAGTTAATAATTCATATGTCTATGCAAGATATGATTTTAGTTACTCCAGTAGTACCGCTCATAAAAGGTACATCATAGATTTAATGTTGAGGGCACATCCCTCCACAGGCAAATACACAATTGCTGTTAGTACTACATACTACTATTCTTAAACTTGAAACTAGAATCTTGCTGTTCTCTAATTGATGAATGAAAAAAAAAATTACTGTCACAAAAAAGGCCCATATTGATATAGGGATGAACAAATGTTCATGTATGTAATGTATAGTCAAATATGTTCCCATTTATGTTTTCTACCAATTTTCAGATTATTTAACTTTCACATTTTCAAATGTTATTTGCATCAAAGCAAATTGATCTGGGAAAGATTCAACCAATGTCATTTTATCAGGCTATTAATTAATGTTGCATCGCTGTAGTGTCAGTTTGAAAACTAAGGTACCGGTACCCTTTAATGTTGGAAGAATGTTGATTTTAATGATCCAGCGTCATATGGGCTTTCGCCATTTGGTCCAATGCATGTTTTCTTAAGCTGTTGAGTAGTTGTGTAGAGGGTGTAAACAGTGATTCTCTGTGACAAACCTCGATAACAAGGTTCTCGAGTCGTCCAGTTGAGGTTTGAAGAAAGAAATTTGGTATTAAGCTTACCATTTGAGTAGATTAACTTAATTAACAATTATGTATTATTTTTCTTCCACCCCTTAGATTAAGAATTATTACATATGTTATGACTGTTTGTTTTATTTTCTGAAAAAGTGTTTGCAGTTTTATGACTGTACTTCATTGTACATGTATAAAGTATATATAAATATTTAATTGCAATAAATTTGAAAAAAGAAAGTTTTTCGCTTCTTTATTTCTGTTAGCTTTAAGTTTGGATGGTTTTATTTCAATGCAAACTATTTCTTTTGTATGGGATAAAAAATGCATGGTGTTCAGAAGAAAATTACCTTACAAACAAAGTTACAGTAGAACTCAAATACAACAAACTTGGACTCTAAGGGACCATTCATTATTGACGTCAGCTTTTTAAGTGTGCAAAATTTACATTTGAAAAGTGCCAATAAATGATAACAAGAGTGCAGTTACAGTGTACTTGCACTGATAGTTAGTTGTCACATTAAAAAACATTTTCAACAAATACTTTTTGTAACCTATTCATGCATAACATTTAAACCGATGCATCACAGGAAGGCCTAGCTCCCAATAATTATACACATTCTCTATGCTGATGCCAAGGTGGAACAGAGCCCATCTCAGTTCCACCAAGTTCTTGTCATCTATGCAGTCTCATGAGTACGAAAAATATCCATAACCTTTTATTGTCAATACACTTACTAGTCACAGTAAGCATTCTGTTAAACAGATGGCAATACTTAAACACAACTACTATGCTTTAAGATTGCTTCACACTTGAATGAATGACACTGAATGTTCTTTGCTGGTTCCTCACACAAACTTCCCAAACATTTTGTCATATATGAACCTCCATCTCAGCTTTGAAAGATTATCAAGGCGTCACTCAATGTTCTGGGTTCATCAGTTGGGATCATGCCAGTTCCAATTCTTTCATGTTTTTTACTGCAATCACTTGTTCCCCAACCATAAAGTCATCCTGTATAAAAAAATTTATTGAGGAGATAAAGTTATGAACTAGGTTAAGAGGGAGAGAAAAGTGAAAGAAAAATGCACATAATATCGATGACACTATGCAATCCAATGTAGTACTACTACTAGTAGTAATAACAATAATAAAAAAAAAAACGCAACTATTTACTATGCATATACCTGGTCCCCCATAAAAGATAATCTCAGGATTTCAGAACTGGTCTTTCGACCTCCCAATCTATTTCTTATTTTAACAACCCACTGTACACCCAGTACTGTACTCATGTACAGAGCCAAAACCGCGGCGCTTTGAGTGCCGCCCGAACGTACAGATGGACAGTCTGAGTCTGGCATGGGTGACTGGGTGTGAAAAAATGGGATGTGTTATGTTGTGCTGAGAAGCTGGTTGATTTTTTTAATAAAGGCAAAGCCAGTTATATCTTTCTTTCCTGCAGGTGATCACAATTGTACATAGCTGCGGGTGTGATACATTTTAGTTCCAATCCTTTTTTTTACAGTGAACAACACTCCTCCTGTGTTTCTCTTTGGTGAAAGAGTTATGCGTTTAAAACCCATGTAGCTCCAATTGAAAGTTCTAAAATACAGAAAGGGAAATATCAGCTGAGAATGGAACCTTTGGCTTCCTATGCGTCAATTCAGAGCACTAATGGTAGAAATATCTGGCGCCTTATATATATATTGCTAAAAATGCAACCTTCAAATTAATGTTATGTCCAATAGGTTGGGTGGAAAGGAGGTGAGTAGAAAAAGAGCTGCGACACTAAAGATTTGAACCTTGAGCCTCCTGTTCCTCTGGAAGCCCTTACAGAGCCAAAACTTATGTCAATTTATTAGATCTACATCCTACAAATTGCTAGAAAAATATAAATGAGTTTCGGACACCTGCCTAGTATTGCACCATGTGCTTGCAAACGCAAATCACGACAGACGTAGCTATTGTGAGATCCGGAGGTGCTAAGTCAATGAAGTAGTGAACGCAGTGCCTGTAGTTTTATCACAGTGATGCAGTCAAGTGGGTTAAAAGTACATTAAAAAAGTGGAAGTCCCTTATTTTGATAAAAAGTTTATGAGACCATTTTCTTCAGAAATAATAGACCTAATCTGCCTGTGAATAATCACAGCAGTTGTAATTCTGTTCCTGTAAGCTTTCCATTTGTTTTTTCTGTTTTCCTCTTTCTGAGATCTTGGAGAATCGTGCTAAGCTCATTGTTTACCTCTGTGCCCATCAATTTTATCAGTTGTTGTAGTTGAGTTGTTTAGACGTCCAACATCAACTCTACATAGGCTAAATTGTGGACGGGCCCCAAGACTGACGTCTGTCAATTTTATATCCTGCCACACACAAGTCAGGCAGGGAAGTCGTCAGGACTTGAACCATAAGCCTTTTGCGTAGGAAGCCGATGTTCTACCCCAGGGCCACCGTGCCCCCTTTATCAGATCAATTGTGAAGCAACCAGGGTGAATGAGACAATAGTCGAAATTTAGAAATTTTGTTATTTGACAATAAAAAAGGCAAAATATTATAGAGTGTTTTTTCTTCTTTGATTGTTCTAGCTCCAGCAACTTGTCTGTGATTCACCCTTATTGCCTCACAATTTGATGTAGTTAATAACACTTTTTCATGACCTGATCATCAAACATATCTGGTGCCCTTTTTTAGACGGGAAGCTAAAACAGATTTTACAAATCAATCCAGAGTTTCACATGTGAAAGCATTAAAATGAATGAGATGCAGATTTAAGAGCTAGATTTTTTCAAACTGTTAAAGTTGCATATTATAGTGCATTTCTAGGCCCTTGTATCGCTAAAATATTTGAGAAACTGCCTGAGTGCTGTGATAATTACTTAAATGAGTGTATGGTCTGTATTTATTTTTAATTAATCTTCTTGAAAGCTATGAGAGTGACATAATAGTCCAGCTTTATAAGCTGAATAACCATCTCTAGGGTGCAATTGATTATGCAGTTAAATTAATTAAATATTTAATCCCTGGACTTTGACCTTCATTACTATGACCATTGTCAAAAAATATAACATAATTGATCCAATGTGCTGTTTTCTTTTTTTTAGCTTAAAGCAAAAGTTAAAAAAAAAACCTACCTGATCATATATAACTTTAATGATAAGAGAGCAGCTTGGGCACTTGGCCTCATCTTCTCCATTCTCAAGTTCTTCCTAGATAGGAAAAAAAATATATAGACAAAAAAAATTAAATTACAAACAGCTTAAATTCTAGAAAGATTACATACATGCACACAAAAAAGCTAAACGGAAATTAAGTGTATAAATCAATAAAATCGAGAGGCTTACATAAAATAAAAAAAATTTAACTTGAAAATAATGGAATTTTTTTATTCAGTGATTAGACACAGTTAAACTGTGATACTTTCAGTGCCATATAGAAACATTGTACCGCACCGGTAGTAGTGGAAGTCGAGGTGGTAGTAGAAGTAGAAGTCATAGTACAATTAGTGGTATTTCCGTCTAAAAAACCCAGAGGGTTGCCTGTTTCTCACTTTATACAGAGCACAGAGAGTATCTAATTAACCAAAATCATCGGCTGCACAGGAAATTCTTGATTGACATTTTATGTCTAGACCTTAAAGTTTTACTTACTCTTGTTATTTCAAATCTGTCACCACATGGACAGGGATAGTGGTAAGTCTCTGTGTCCTCATCATATTCCATGTCTTCAATTTCTATCTCGTCATGATAAACTGACATCGTTGAAAGCAAATTTTAAGATATGTAACTTTGCAGCACCTCTTTGTAAATTAATTTTTACAATAACATCCGTCTCAGTTTTCTCTCACACTTGATTTTGAAAATGTTTCTCTGCCTCAAAAGAATGGATATACATGTATTAGCAAACAGTTTTAAAGTGTTTTGCACAAAATATTATAATATATAATGTCAAATGGGGATCACTTTTTGACTTTTTGTGTACAACCAGGAGCAAAAATACAAAAATAAATAGATGTACTTTGATTTATACGCTAGATCCCTTCTAGACACTAACATAGACAAACCACATGACTCCTAACAAGACAGAACAACAATCCTAAGAAGAAATTGATTTACACAGCAGCAGCAACAACAACAACCCCCCCCCCCCCAAAAAAAAAAAAAAAAACAAACAACAAAATTTATTACAGAAACAAGGATATGGGAGCTACAGTGTAAATAATTAATATCAATAAGATACCAACAAATTATAATAAGAATAATGCTATTTAAAAATAATAGCGATAACTTTGACTGTGATGGAAATGCAGTAACAATAATAATAATAATAATAATAACAATAACAAAACTAATAACAATAACAGTAATACTATAATAATAAGTATGGCAGTTATACATTATTAATCATCCTTTCGCACCAATTTATAGACTAGTTTGGACCAATAGATCCATCCAATAGGGTAACACTCGGTTACAGCCTAGCAGGTCAAAAAAAAAGAAAGGTAAAAAATAACTCAGTAGTTTCAGACTCCTTGGGACACCTCAAAGCCAGAAAGGAGGAGTTGAAGAAAAGGGAAGACCATGACAACCAAACATTCAGATGGAGTAAACTGGAAGTCATCTTCCTCCTAATCCTCCCCAGTAATCAATCTACTGCCTCCCCCAACTTTAAAACTTGCCAAAATTAGGAACTCTTATGAGACGACTATCCTCGTAGCTGCAGAATGGACTAGAGAGGATGTGGAATCTAACCAAACATAGGATACCACAGGGGAACCTAGTACCGTAGTACTGTACATAGTAGTAGAGATAATCTATGCTACATAAGATTCCAGGCTTAGGTTAGAGGCCAGAATTGATCACAAATCTTGACCAAAGCAATAAAGATATCTTTTTTTCTGCCTTCCAGAGGATCAAAGATATAGAATCTAAGGCCCATAGAATTGAAAGTTATTCTTGAAGTAACAAAAATTAGGCCTACTCTAGATCTAGATCTATTTGTAAAACTTGTGAACCAAACCTGGAAGTAATTTAATCTGCTAATAAGTATTCAATACGTTGAAATTGAGCACAAATAGATCTACTGAAGAAAAATGCTTGGCAACAAATAATAGATCTAGACTCTAGTTATTTAGATACGACATCTTGGTCTCAAACTCTTTTCATTTTTATTGAGATGAGAAGTTAAATCTAGACTTCATAATGATTTTCATGTGTAAAAATCAAGACTTCATAATGATTTTCATGTGTAAAAATCAAGTATCCTGCCTAAATCTAGATCTAGATTATAAGAATTTAGATCTAAAGCTACTATGCTGGGATCTAGAATCTAGATCTAGATCTCTAGATGCAAACTTCGTTTGTACAAATCTCTAGATCTAGACTTACAGCGACCTGCTTTGAGATTCTAGATCTAGATTTATAAAGATCTATAAGATATCTCTTTCGAATCTACGATGCCCCAGATTGTCACGCAAAATGCACTCAACATGTGTTAATTTATGGTTGTGAATGAGAAGGCGTCGAAATCATGACTAAATCCAAGTGTCTAGTCAACTGCATGTCTAAAATCTATTGACTATAAAACTGTGACTGTGAGAGACTGCGGGAGTGAAGGTAAGCGAAAACGAAACTAGAAGTAGAATTAGGAAAGAGCAAATGGCACTTCCGCATAACATTCTTTTGATCGAGTAGGCGTATGCCTACGCACAGTAAGTCCAGTAGGCCTACATGTTGGCCTACTAAATTTCCCTTTGACTTCGAGGCATGCAGTCTTTGCCACGACTTAAGAATAATTAACACTCAAAGCTCACTCTCTTGTTCTTTCATTTGATGAAAGGGGTTATTGATGAATTAATACTACAGAGAACAGAGTAGGCTACATTTAAGAAAATTAGGAAAACCAGGAGATAAGGGGTTTTGAAATGGAAAAAAAGGTTGAAAAAAAAAGCAAAAACAGAAACAAAAAACAGCAAAAATTATCAACATAACCTTCGTGTTAGTTTGTTGGCCAAAGATAGCAACAAAACAGAATATTGGTGTCCAATTTTCAGCTAGATCTATAGACTACCGACTAGAGTGGCCCAAATCATAGAGCAATGAATCTGAACTTCAGCATCCATATTTTTAATAGATAGAAAATACAATGAATCTGAGCTTCAAGATCCCCATTTTTAATAGAAAGAAAATAAAAATGAAATATCGACATTGAAAGGGTAATTACAATGAAGTTGTTAAAGTGAGAAAGATTCTATGAAAACAGATAAATCTTTATCCTTCTGGACCACTGCTTTCCACAATTTCTCTACAGAGAGACGAAGAATCTCTTCTGGTTTAACGTCTCCTAGTGTTGCAACTCCTACGGCCACCATCATAAGCACCACTAACACCACCACCACCACCTCTTCTTTTGTGTTTTTGTTTTTTTTTAATTTATGGAAATTCCATTTCTATATTAAGTAACAGAATAACGTTACTAAAAATAGCCTCTTGCACCATCGCATCATACTGGAAAAGGGTTACGGTTAAATAATTGTTAATAAGTCGCAGCTTGTTTTTAAGATTACTTGTTTAAAACGAAAGTATTTTGCTAAATGAAAAATAATAAAAGATGCGGCATTGACACAGCATGAGTGCAACACAATAATGTAAAAGTGGTTAATAACTCTGGTCAAACGGCCTAAGAATAGGAACTTGTTCTCCTGCAAATGCTTGCAATGATTAGCAATATCTATTTTTATTATTATCTGGATGTAGGGTATTTAAATAGAGCTGATGCAGCCGTAAACGCTCATAAAACTTGAACTTAGTGTGTGAAATTAAAACTACTGAGCTTGATATCTGATATTTACGTGAAGTTAGATAAAGACATGACGATAAAACATATGTAGTGAAGAAGAAAAAGCCTGTAGCTTGTTAATGTTAAGTATAGTCATCTTTTATTATTATATTTATCTAATGTTATTGCATTGTTCTAACTATACCACAAAAAATGACCAGTAAAGCAGGGTGTGTTTTCAAAGAGTTCCACGCCTTGTCTCGGAACATAGACAAGCTCACGGACGGTCAGGCACAAGTGGAACTAGAGGATGAAGAGGATCAACCCGAAGAACTGATGAGGTTTTCCCTCTCGGTTTGTCCTAATGCTGGATACTACAAAGGAGCTAGAGTTAATTTCAGGGTAAGATAACACAACTGTGTTAGTAGTGAGCTTAATAGTAGTAGTAGTAGTAGTAGTAGTAGTAGTAGTAGTAGTAGTAGTAGTAGTAGTAGTAGTAGTAGTAGTAGCAGTAGTAGTAGTAGTAGTAGTAGTAGTAGTAGTAGTAGTAGTAGTAGTAGTAGTAGTAGTAGTAGTAGTAGTAGTAGTAGTAGTAGTAGTAGTAGTAGTAGTAGTAGTAGTAGTAGAACGATGCTTTGAAATCATGTATGTGTAAAGCATATAAACTTTACAGCAAATCCACACATTGATATTACAATAATGTATTTATCTTTTTTTCTATCTCATTCACAGGTTCGAGTAACCGGTAAATACCCAAGCGAACCCCCCATAGCTGAATGCCTGAATCAAATCTACCACCCCAATGTTGATATTTCTGGACCCGGCAATCCGAACTCAATATGCGTGAATCTCCTTGACGAAGATTGGCAACCCGAAGTTGGTCTGGACGGGTGCGTCATCGCCATACTTTTTTTGTTCCACCACCCGAACCTGGACGATGCACTGAGCCACGTCTTCTCTGGCTCTAGCACTGAGAATGACCTAAAAGATTTTGCAGAAAACGTCAAATCTTCGATTGAAGGTGAGGAGGTCGAAGGAATGCATTTTGACATTTTGGTTGCGAAAGATTGTCCAACGACTACAAACAGCGAAAATGGCCCTCTTGACACAACTACCGAAAATGTCACTCATAACACAACCAGTGATGGTATCAAGGTGACCGATCCTCTGAAAAAAGCCGAAGACTCGGAAGAGCCGATTCGATCTGCTTATCAGGGACAGACAAACAATTCGGATACAGAGAAGGACGAATCCTGCCAGTTACCATTGGTTATACTGCAGCATGAATTCCAGCCTTGTTATTTTATTTTGAAACTTATTGCTCTTATACTGGAAAAGGGTTACGGTTAAATAATTGTTAATAAGTCGCAGCTTGTTTTTAAGATTACTTGTTTAAAACGAAAGTATTTTGCTAAATGAAAAATAAATAAAAGATGCGGCATTGACACAGCATGAGTGCAACACAATAATGTAAAAGTGGTTAATAACTCTGGTCAAACGGCCTAAGAATAGGAACTTGTTCTCCTGCAAATGCTTGCAATGATTAGCAATATCTATTTTTATTATTTCTGGATGTAGGGTATTTAAACAGAGCTGATGCAGCCGTAAACGCTCATAAAACTTGAACTTAGTGTGTGAAATTAAAACCTACTGAGCTTGATATCTGATATTTACGTGAAGTTAGATAAAGACATGACGATAAAACATATGTAGTGAAGAAGAAAAAGCCTGTAGTTGTTAATGTTAAGTATAGAACAACAACAACAACAACAACAACAAAAACAACAACACCTGGTACATGTACTTGAAGCAAAGACTTCTTGGTGTATATACAATTTTTGACAGGTTAAGAGAATTTTGTTTGGGTCAGTGCAAAATATAATAATTTCTGCTGTAGACGAGGCAGCGCAGGGGGAGTCTATATATATATGTACATTTTGTAATAAACATATTATTTTGTAACATTTTGCTTGAGTATTCGTTCACTTGGCAGATGTATTTTCTTAACTAGTGACGCCTTTTCTCTTCGAAATTTAACGATGCATTAGCAGTAGGTAGCAACAACAACGACACTATTTCTATATCATGATATTAAAAAATTAATGCATTTTTAATTTGGAAAAAAATGTTACAAGCACATTGTGTATAAGTTTGTTCAGAGAAGCAAAACGAGTCTTTTGATATTATGTTGTAAATTACTACGACATCTTTGACACCTTTATTAAATTATACATTTCTATGTCATTTTGATATACATGTAATAGCCAAATTACTAAACGGAGTCTAAATATAACAAAAACGTATTGATTCTTAGCAACAATAATATCTAGATAACGCTGGATAGTGACAAAATAATAAAAATCAATATTTAAGTATGAAGCTGTTGATTGGTTAGATAATTATTACGTCCCGTTTATCTGTCAACCAATAAACACAGAATCCAGCATGAGAAGTCATATAACATTTGTTCTCTCACAATTTCGTACTCTTTTACACGTTAGTAATCTGCAATGGTTATGATTTCAGGTACTTCTTATTCATTAAAATATTACAAGAAAAATTTTTATGTCGACAGTTTTTATCTCACAAACAATGAAACTGTACACAAATGAAAACTTCTACTTTAAAATGTATAGGCCTACCTTTATAGTGTTGGCTCAAAGAGACGCTTGATTGTTGTTAATAAATTGTGCAGAATTATTGATTGAGATGTAAATAAGCGTCTATAGCCACTACCGTAAACGAGGTTGTCTGTTAAAATCACTTATGAAGGAAAGATCATTATGATAGTTACATGTAGGCCTACTTCATTCCTTAAAAAAGCAAATTCAACAATGCACTGGATAACATCTGTTTCGACAAGAAATCAATACTCCTTTCAACTTAAGTATGTACTAGGGCCTACTTAATACCGGTCTTGATGAGAACAAAAATAAACACTTTTAGATTTTTTTTTACCAAACTTTATTAACCGAGCAACACAAAACACATTGTGCTGTTTACCTGTGACAATAATTTACAAAACGGTTGTCTAAATGACTGTGTGAGACGACTTTCCATCCTTGCAAACCCCAACGCATTTGTAAGTTTAGCAGAATGATAACCTTAAAAGTTATTTAAATATCAACAAAATAATTATTTATGATTTATTTTGCTGGTAAAGTAAGACATTTGCCAACTTGACCATTTGAAGATACATTAGAGAAAGCATCTTTCCGCAGCCTGGACTCAAAAGGGAATAGGGCCTATGCTGATCAAAGATTTCAACCCGAAATAACTGCATTAGGTTCCTTACCGAGGCCTCCAAAATATCTTACCCAAGAGAACATCGTTAACAATCTTACCAAAGGTTTGTTGTTGTGATTTTTATTGTTGTTGTTGTTCTTTTAAACCCAACGATTTACAAAATTGTGCGTTTTATTATTATTTTACCCTAGCTTCGATATATATTCAAATGAACGATACGATAAGTATTCACAAGTTCGAGATCTAACCGTGTAGTACGTGTTCATTGTATCCTGTCTCTGTTTTCTACGTAGAAGTATCCATGTGAAAGAGGGGGGTTATATTTTATGAATTACAATCGCTACCGGTATCGAGATATGTTACTTCTTCTCACTTTGAAACGATTACTAAACTAAATAATTTTATATGGATAGACTTCTTAAACTTTAACAAAAGTAACAGCACTAAAACTTATTGTAAATATTGTAAGAAAATATTTATATAGACTATAGTATAATGTTCCTGACAAATTTGTGCCCAAATAAGATGATACGTTATATTTATCTATCATCCAAATATTAAAAATAAAGCAATAGCGATAAACCACGTATTTAATTACATTTCATTATGATGCACAATTTATGAAAACAATTCTTAGCTGCCTTTTTTTCTAAACTGACTGGGTCGATATCACTAGCCAATAATGACCAAGTCCGATATTTTCACTCTGTGGTCCCGAAACTAAAATATCCATGAAAGCCTAGGACGCAATGACAAGTAACGATACAAATAAAAAATTATGTGGTTGTTTGCTCTGTGCCCAGATAAAAAAAAAAAAGAATTTCATGGCTCTGTGCGTCCATATGCCAAGTACATGTCTATTACTTGCAAAATGCCATGTTTCAATATTTCATAGTGTTTTTAGTGTAATGCAGCAGCTGAGATTACTTTTGTCAATGTCTAGCTTTAGATACATTACGAACCGTCTCTATCAACAGGGCACAGAGAAAAGATAGAAAAATCCAGCTAATCACCGGCCTAACTTATGGCGAGGGGGGTGAGTACCTAACCGAGTATTTCCACAACTAGTCTCAAACGTGCCACCGCCAGATAAAGTTTTCGACTGCAACGCACTACATTACTTCTCACTATACATAATTTAAGCCTATTATTTTGTCCTTAGCTCTCCTCTTTATCTAAGTCATATCCTATACAAATTTTTATAGGGATCACATAAATATAGATTTAGACCTATCCCAGTTGTACTGATGTAAGTATATGCAAACTGTTACGAATCTGCCATTCTTTGAAGGTTTCATTGAATGTTAACCCGTCAGAATCAATGCACTGATGTATTCAGGAGCCGAGAGAAGTAGTAACAGTACAATCAGTCACAAGTAGATCAGACCTAGACCTAGATGTCTCAGAATGCAGACCCTGTATCCTGAAGTAGACAGTACATCCACTCTTGATTAAAGATACTCCAAGACTCTCCAAAAACCTGTTAAGAGAGCCCACAATCCCACTTCAATATAGCCTAGATCTAGCCTAATCACAACCTTACACTGCACCAACACACCTAGGAAAAACCAAATAATACTTCTCACAACATAATAACACTACAAAAGGGAATCTGTTTACTGCTTTAATGATAGCATTATTTAAATGGTTCAGGGGAAGAAAACTGAGGGATTGATTTATAAACGATACATGGTTTCTTAAAGACCAATCACCAAAGACAGCAGCAAGGCAAATTGCGGTCCCAAGACTAACATCTGACAATTTCACATGCCGTTTAATTCATTACAGATATTGCGATTGTGAATCCAATCACAGTGGAACACGTTTAAACCAAAATTTTACGAAATCACTCTAATTTCAATTTCGGTTTAAACATGGTCTAGATTTAAAACAAAAAGAAGAAATGGACTTAAAAGCAATGAACTTTTGCGAAAAAAAAAAAAATTTGGGTGATATCCCTGTAACAAATTAATGTGAAATGAGTTAAGCTAAGAAAGTAGGGGTCTACATAAAGGATGTTCATTTTGTTTTGTTTTTGTTTGTATCATTTTTTGTTTTGTTTGATTTCAAATTTTGGAAATAAATCTGGAATCCCTTTAGCAATTTCTTTCTTTTCTCTGCTGCCAAGAATCATCTACAATGTAGAGTTCTAAATTCCATGTTTGCAAAAGATTTTTTGTTTTTGTCAATTTTTTCTTATCACAGATATGTATGATGTAAAATATCTGACTATCTTGATCCAAACGAATTTTCCTACCCAATTTCGGACCATATCTGCCCCTCTCTCTTTCTCAAGTAGAGTCAAGATCTAGATTTAGATCTATACTAGACTAATCTTTTTCATTTCACTTTTATCTTTTATTCACTCAGTAATTCCATCTCTCTCTCTCAGACATTAACTCCTTTCAAGACTTGGAAGTTTGAATTCCAGTGAGTACGCAGTGTGTTTTCTTATAACATTGTTTCAAAATTAAAGTTTACATGGTGAGTATTGTGTGACGTGAAAAACTTTAATTTAGACTAAATCTACAGAGATGATGAAGGTACACGTACACTGTGAAGAGTGGGGATAAAGAAAAGGCGTGCCTTGTAAAAAAAAAAAAGACTAGGTCGATCTTATTAGGATCACTACTCTAGTCAAGTCAATCAATAGTAGCCCGCACCCAAACCGTAAAAATGCGTGTGCAAACCTTTATCACTGCAAGCAATTTAGCCACTCAGTCATCTAGAGCACAAGAGCAGCAGTTCATAGCAAACTGAGTGGGTGTGACGCCACTTCTGTAGTCCTCTACGTAAATGGCACACTGGCTGTGTTAGCCTAACTGTTATGCTGCTCTGCGCTACATATGTACACCCTCACAGAACGCTAATCCCTCCTCATGGCATATTAATCATTATCACTAACACATATTGTAATTGAATAAGGAAATAAAATGTGAGACACTTTAGGATGAAAATATTTTACCATCACGCCTTTCCGTAACTTTCACTTCAAGTTCAAGTATTTTTCACATTATGTTTTATATTTTTGGTTTTATTATAAGGGTCTAAGAAAAGGGAGGAAAAAGGGTAAAGAAAATGTTTATTTGCTTGCACGCTGATTTTGTTGAATATATAACATTATAAGACACTAAATATTAAAATGTATACAGTAGTGGGCTTCTTTGGTTTCACCTCTTAAGTACATTTTTGCATGTTCTGTTTTTTCTCGAGGCCTATATTGCATTAAAAAAATGTTTTGATTATCTGTTTCAGTACAAGATAAAGAAAACTCAACTATGTCGAGCCACATCTTCAACATAGGATCTCGGGTGTTTTCTTGTTTTACATCTTCAGCCAGCTCAAGCCTCAGGCAAGGTTTTCCAGTATTGTCAACAGTTCCTGCTAGAGCTGCATCCAAAAAAAGTGGTGGAGCTATAAGGAATAAAATTGGAAGGACCAAACCAAAATACAGGGGGCTTAAAGCAACTGATGGGGCGTTTGTTCACAAGGGTGATGTCCTAGCAACTCAGTTTGAGCTCAAGTATTACCCAGGAGAAAATGTCTCCATTGACGCGTCAAACACTCTTCGAGCTGCATATGATGGTGTGGTTGTTTACTCAACAGAAGTGCTGAACCCATACCCAGACAGCCCTTTGTATGAGCATGTTCAAAATGGCTCATTTTTACAGAGGAGATTCCTAAATATAATACCCACTCCACTTCATGGAAAATTTAGGCTTGTATCTGAAACGTAGCATATTATGAGGGAGAGTTTAATGTGCCAATACATTAAAAGACAATCCGATAAGCTACAGATGGTTGGTACTAATGGCGATGAATCTGAGGAAGATCTAACTAATGCTTGTGCATGTAGTGAATGTCAAGTGAGCAACGGCTTCATCTGAAGGTTTTCTGTATAAGCCGTCTTCAGTTAGCAATTCTATGCTTTTTTAAAATACAGGTGGATAATGATAACACATTTCCTGCTTTTGTAGAATTTATAATTCTGATACATCATATTAGTGATAGTTCTTGAACAGTTTTTTTTTTTTTTTACTATTAAGGTACATGTAGATCATCTTAACTTGTTCATTAGTCACTTTTTGTACTATTGCATACATTTTTTTTTATAGTAAGATCCTTCATGGAATACTAATTTTTTTCC
Source organism: Elysia chlorotica (assembly GCA_003991915.1). Taxonomy (NCBI): domain Eukaryota; kingdom Metazoa; phylum Mollusca; class Gastropoda; family Plakobranchidae; genus Elysia; species Elysia chlorotica. The sequence continues at coordinate 229,189 of RQTK01000463.1, forward strand.
TTAACAATAACATTTACCCTGTGCAGTTGGATTGTTAGAAATAGAATGTCTCATTGGGCTGTTGTGGGGACATGAGTGAGACTCAAATTACAGCACAAATCTTTAAGATGATAAGAAGATTCAACAATGGTGGCTGATCACATACAATTATAAAATTATTACATGCGGTTGCCTTTTTCCAAAGGAAATAAATCCTTTACTGTCATAGTATAACGTGTATTCAATATTGTTCTTTTGTGTATTCTGTCAACAGATTACAACAACACAGATTGCACACTGAATCCATGTCTCACTTTTGCGTTTATTAAAGCACCTAATTGCTTGATTTTCGTAACCAGCTCTCCTTCTAATGTACTGTACTCCTAAGCTGATAAAAGGGACTGCCATCACCTGAAAATTCTACGTCTGATGTCTCCAAAGCTCTTCATGCACAGCTCTTTACTACTGCTACTTCTACTATTCTGTCACTTGAAAAATATACCTAGGTTGGAAAAAATGACACTTTACCTTATATTCTAGAAATGTTGTCTGAACCGCATAGGATGCAATAGAATGTTAAGGGCAATGGCTATGGCTAAGACAAAGAAATCCATTTTTGAGATATCCAAAAATCTAGACTTTCTCTTGTTGAAAATTCTTGAAAAATCTCCACAATGTTAATGATACAGTAATACAACAGTATGCACGTTTCCAGAATCCAAATCCAAGTGGAAATAGTGAAAAAATAGGAAATAATGAAAAAGCACAGTAGCATGAAGTAAAAGCAGCTGACGCGCTTAACACTACACACTAATAAAAACTTCTATATTGATAAAATTTCTTACGGTAGTCGATTTACTTAATTTTCATTTAATACCATTTATCAGACTTCAGATAGGATGCTTTGCAATATTAAACGGAAAAGATTTATATTTTAATTTACAAGGTATCAATATTTAATTAAAAATTCACGTATTCAGTACATTGGCATTCATCATTAGACAGAAAATCAATTCCTTTAAACTGCAGTAGTAGTGGTAGTAGTAATAGTACTGTAGTAGAGAAACACCGGGCTGCCATAAATACGCGTAGTTCTTTTTAAGAGTAAAACTTGTATGCAATCCTTAATATATTTTTTAGGTTTTGTGGGTGAAAAACACCCATATACGCGTAAGTGAGCAATGGTTATAGTCTCTGTCTGTCTCTCTCTAGCAATAGGTGATCTTACCACTCCTATTCTTCTTCTCCTGCTTGTCTTGTTCCTCCCTCCTATTTCTCCCCCTGCTCTCGCTCCTTCTTCAATTCTTTCGCCTGCACCTCCTCCCATTCCACCGCCCCTCCTTTTCCTCTTCTTACACATCGCCCTTGGGCTTCATTTCATTCTTTCTTTCCTCTCCTTTTCCACCTCTTAGATAAATACATGTAGATCGATAGGTAGAGACTATAGAAAGAATTTTAGAAAGATACACACACAGGATTTCAAGAGTGGCATACACAATCTTTGTGATAAACCTCGCTGGTCGCAAAAAAAAATGTTCTACTTGTAGTTGTACACAGAAACAGATAGATAGTCTATAGATAGATTGATAGCTAGATCAATAAATAGATAATTTCACATAAGCATATCTCAAAAGAAAAAAATTAAACAATTCTGTTCTTTTCCCTGTCCCCTACAGTACATTCTATACATATGTAATAACTATTCACTATTTTTGTTATTTTTCTTTAATTACAAAACATTTTTTGGGTTGATAAGTTTAAAGCCATGATTTACAAATACATGTATAACAATCTCATTTATTTATCTAATTCAATTCATATCTGACAGTAAATAACATGAAGTTGTGGAGGTTGAGTTGGTTTAACGTCCAACATCAGCACTATATAGGCTTTATATTATATGAAGACACATTCATGTATAATTTGTAGTTTTACCATACATGAAAGTAACAAATTACATGGGTAGCACATGTATAACCAGTATGTTAAAATGTTCCACTGTACATATTGAAACAACTAAAAGTTAACCATACAAGGAGTAAACCTTACCAATCATTTTTGTTGCAAGCCACTAAATCGAAACAAAGATTTTTTATTGTCTATGGACCAATTTAAACAGCTAAACTTTTCTATTCATCAATGGTAGTTCATGTTTAACTTAGGTAAAAATGAATTTTTTATGTCAGACATTATTTTGTGAAAGGTGCATGTAAAAAGAAAAAACAAACAAGGAAAAACACACATAAAATATTCTTCAAATCTGAGATAGTGAGAAGGAGAGGTGAACTTGAAATGGAGATTTCATTAAAAAAAATTACTTTGACATGATGTTTTCAGTACATGTATATATATATATATATATATATCTATAATAGTAGAAAAATCTATATTTTTGTTTGCTGATTAAAATCTTTTTTTTCTTTTTTTTTTTCTAAATTTGCATGTTAGCATTTGTATTCATGATCTGAAATTTATGGCACAAGAATTACAAATCGCACAGAACTAGAATACACTTACTTTATACTGTTGGAGAAAGAAGCAAAAACCCCAACAAAATTAACAAAAAAAACAACAACAACCCAGAAACATTAATTATTTGGTTATTATTGTCCTCTTAAAGTACATCATGTTTTCACACCTGATCAGTGATTTGTAGGTTGGAGTATATTTCGACCTCATGTGCTACATGCCGAACAGATGAAAAAAAAAAACGCATTCATAATCCTATCCGCACATCGGGGGTAGATTGGAAAAAACAATATGCGCATGCACAAAGGCAGTGCACAGATCGTACATTTTCGACCCCAGGGGTAATTTATTCTGTTTTACTATTACTGCTTAGAAATCTGTATTTGAAACTTCATGTATTCCTACGTCATTTATGTCTTCAAAGGTAGAGGTCAGAGAAACTCCGGATGGGGCCTGCCTGGCCAAGTAGGCTAGAAAGACAGGGCTCTAAGTAAACCGGGAAAACGGGAATAAAGTCGGGAACTGGAAAGAAAATAGATACAAAAGGGAAACATTTTACTGAGTAAAAAATTAGGGTTAACACCAGTCCTGTAAAAATTGATGGCCTTTTTTCCCTCAAAGAAAGACTTCTAAGCCCCCTGTGATTGTCATAGCTTTCTCGGACGTCTGCTCTACCGGGTATATTATGTGTCTGGAAGTTCCAATCACAAGATTTTCGTTTAGTAGCCAGGCTCTCTGATAGGCCTACACAACAATTTTAAATTCAGCAAAATCTTAATCACCGGCTCATTCAGTTGGCTCATCCATTTTCTGTAAAGATTGGAAAGGAAGGAAGAAAGAGAGAACTAGGCCAAAGAAAGCGGAATTTGGAAGCCGGAAATGAATTATGCACAAATTAGAATACATGTATTTCTAGGGTCTCACTAGATACTTTCTTCTTCAAATGATTCTGTTTGACCAAAAATCTCCCAATTGGGAAACCAACACTTTAGAAATTGTGCCTGTTCCCGACAATCGTCTCCGCTGAGTGAGATCTCAATATAGAAAGAGAGAAGAAAAAACAGGAGATGTGGAGAGAAAGAGAGAGAGGACTTTGCGAGAAAGAGAGAGAGAAAGAGAGTTGTAGTTGAGTTGGTTTAACGTCCAACGTCAGCACTACCTCGGGTATATTGTGGACAGGCCCAAAAACTTACATCTGGGAATTTTATGTGCTGCCACACACCAGAGACAGGGCGGGGATACCATGACTCCTGTCTCAGCTGATCACATTTAACTGACACCGACCCAACCAGTAGGGAGCGAAATTGCCCTCTCCAGAGTGAGAGAGAGATATGCATATTAGGGAAATGGGGTAGAAAACGATCCCCGACATACGGTTAGGAATGGTCAGTATTTTTACTACTTTGAAGAGTAGGGGTTGAAGACGATCCCCGTTTGTCAAAAGCATATATCAATTTTAGAAAATGGACGATGGTCAATATGGTATTTAACCTTTTGCTGTCAGTCAGACAAAATCATGTGGAGAAATGATTGACTGAGTTTCAAAAATAAATTCCTAGTACTACAAGTATAGTAAAACAGAGAATAACTGACCCATAGGGTCAAAAATTACCTGCAATGTACAAAAAAGGGTTAAAAAGTCTCCTCACCAATATGACCAAAAAACTGTTAAAAAATGTTAATTTTTTTTTTTTTCATTTTTTAAATAAAATCTATTTTAAGCATATAACTCTTCTACCGTTAAGCTTCAATTTCAAGATTATATGTGCAGAACTTTCCACTGCTGGAAACTTACTATTTTGTGAATTTTCGCCTTATGCAAATTCATGACTGACATATTTGCTGCCACATGACTACATCCAGGTTGCGAACATTTCACTGGTGTCTTTTCTTGCCATGAGGTCATAATAAGCTCTGAAGGACTTGGTGTGATTTTTTCAATTTTGTCTGAGGCATCTTTTGCCATTGCTGAATGTTTTGGTGAGGAAAGCTCTGAAATAAAAGAAAAATTAATGTAGATATATATATAAGGCGGAAAACAGACTGAGCTACTGACCATCTACCTGAGAAGGCCAATTTTGGGCAATATATATATATATATATATGTATGTCTGTTAAATGTTTGTATATTTTATATACTAACTTTCAGTAACCAGCTCAACACAGGGTGTGGTTCAAGGTTGTAGCCTTAAAACGGCTCGTCACAGGCTGTGGTAGACACATAATCAAATCCAAGTCCACATTCTTTTTTTTTAATCAGAAAACGTCAAGAGGAGAGTTATGGGTTTCAGTTTCACCTAACCTGGTGGTTTCTTTACACTTCCATAGAAACATGGTTTTGGGCTCCATATACTAAGAGTTAATTTATAATAAAAAAAAATAAGCTAAAAATATTAGTGTTAATTATTGTACAGGAATTTAAAAATACAGCACCAATCTTCGAATCTTGTTTAATTTTTTTTCTTCTGGTGCACTCAAACCTCTAAAATATATGTATGGCAAGTGGCTTTAATATATTAGTCTACCTAGCTATGCTATTTTCGCAAAACAATTTAAAGCACCCCAGTTTAGATGGTTAGATTCATTCAAGACGTAGACTGGACCAATTCGTTTAGTATTCTGTGGCCTAAGCCCCATCCAAATCTAGGCATTTATAATCTAGATCCTAGATTAGATCTATTAGGCTACGTTGTTAAATATAACGTTACAATAACAAAGAGACATTTATTTTCTGCTTTCCTGGGTCGGACTGGGTGGGCATTTCGGAAATTAGCCTGTTGTTGTGGTTGCGGTGGTTCTCTTGACTTCTTGAATAAGCTTAAATATAGTCTATAGCAGTCTAGTGACAGTTGGTAGGCCTTACTATTCAGTATTCAACCTTGAGTTGAGCTTTCGATTCTAAATCTCTGTCTAGTTGTAGAGGCTAGAACCAGATCGGCGTACATTTTGTTGATCAGCATCATCATCATGTCATATCTAGAATTATAGATCAATAAAGATCTATATCCAAATCTTGATTATTAACATTCGATTTCCTAACTTCTCATATTTCAGAATCTTCTTGTCAGGTCGAGTCACTGTTACTGATCTAGAACTAGATTATAGTAGATAGAAATAAAAATGTCCTACCTTCAGACTAGTGCTCTCTCTCATGCACGAAAAGTCAGGAGCCTTTACAAACAATCAATCCGCACATTGCAGTCTCATTATGAATGTTTCGACAGGTGGGTTTCTAATGTACACACACATACACACACAGACACCTGATGTAAAACAGGCGCTGACCACTTTGTTTCTAGCGAACATGTTGAACTCCATTCTGTTGTGTGATATTGAGTGGGCCTAGATAGATTCTCAGTGAGATTAAACCTCAGCTGGTATACATTTCCATTCTGTATTGGGGAACTTGCAATGGGACTGCAGAAGGTTCTGAAAAATTTCTTCATTTTTAGAAGCTCAAGGCTTGTTGACAAGGGATACCTGCAGGGGATATGACCCAATGTTGCTCCATATATAGGCCTACAGTTTTCAAACTGAATCACACCACAAAATTTCATTTTTTTTATCACTAGTGGTAACGGGAAACAATCTGTTTCTATCTTTTTTCAGATAGACAAATTAGTAAAACTATTTTAACTAGTTCAAAAAGCAAATGGGTCTAACAAACCAGAATATATCAACTATTTTCAGTTCAATAGAAAATTAGAATGAAGTTAACGTTTTGACACTTTTTTTCCTCTGTTTTTCAGATTTATCTTTGGTTTGAATGGATTTTTGTACTGTCTCAGATAGAGATGGGTCTGGATCATCATTGTTTATATATGAAATAAAAAGAACAATTTTATAGCATCTGAGGATAAGAAATTGTAAGATAATTATAATTATGTTTAATAGATATGTGCGGTAATGACAAATTTATCTTGTTTTTTTTTCACTTTTTCTAGATATGAATTTCGATATCAGGCTGTATTGATGCGTGCTCGGTTTGATGAAAATAAAAACGAGAGAGACTTGAGAAAAGCCAAAAAGTTATTGCTAGATGGGCAAAGAGAACTCTTCTTGAAGTCCCATCCACAGCCTGTAAAGTGTAAGAAAATTTTTTTTTTCAAATTACTACTTACAGGTAACTCTATTTCAAGCTAATTGATCTTCTCTGTCTCCTCCACTCCCCCCCCCCCTTTTCACTCCTCTCATCTCTTTGTCTGTCTCTCCATCTCCCTCCCTCTCTGTCTGTCTGTCTCTCTCTCTCTCTCTCTCTCTCTCTCTCTCTCTCTCTCTCTCTCTCTCTCTCTCTCTCTCTCTCTCTCTCTCTCTCTCGCTCGCTCGCTCGCTCTCTCTCTCTCTCTCTCCCTCTCTCTCTCGTGAGCATGACAAGAACTAAGAATTGAGTCCAACAAGTTTTATTATAAATTGAGATACAGGACAATCATCAAGTATTGAGTGTAAGTTAAGTATTCCGTAATTAATGTAAACAAGGTTGAATCCCTTGGAAAATTCCGTCACTGGGAAGGACATTGCAGATACTGTATATACATATAATAACAAAAAATTCAAGAATAAATTTGCTCTAAACACATTCCCAATATTAAAAAAAAAAGAAAATTGAGAAAGGTGTAGATTAGTAAACATCTCATTCCGGCACCCCTAAGTTGCCCAAATTAATATATGGTAATTCAACAGCACTCTCCCCTTGCCTTTCCCTGACGACGGTGACCCTCCCCTTGGTACACCTAGTTCTTGTTCTATCAAAGTAAACAAAGCTGCCTAATGCAATTATTCATCAATGTAGATGGTGGAACAGCCGAACCCATCCCTAGTACTGTTTTTAATATCTATAGATCTGGGTCTATGCAATAAAATGCATACCATTAGTTTTATTCCCTTGCCTCACCCTCTCAAAACTCAAACTTGCTGATAATTAAACAAACAAAAAGAAACAAGATGAAGACACATAGCATGTATAAAACTAGATTTAGATAGAGTAGTTGCCCCATACCAAACACTGACAGTGTAAATTAAACGAGGGACATACGAAAACCCATAGTGAAATGATGAGGGTTCAATTTTCCTCTTTCAATAAAAAGTTTTTAAGGCTTATTTTGGGAATAGCGAGAACCCTTGCTATAAATATAATGTTGTTTATGAAAAAAAACAATTAATCTTGTTATTAGTACCAAGTTTCACTGTACATTACACTAAAATATTGAACATTAATGAAATCATATCAATAACACTCTTTCTGTCTGTATCCATCAACACAGTTTTAAGCAAATGTGTGATATTTACACTTTTGAGGTTCAGAATTGTCACCTTCTATTTATAAATCAAATCCTCTTAATTCGAAGTTTGGATCAAATCCCAAGCAATTCGAATTATGAGTTTTCCACTGTATATATGTTAATATGCAAATTTTTTTGTCCATAATTGGAGATAAACACAAATTCAGCTGGTTTCCTATAGTGTCAGGAAAGATAGATTTGTGGACTAAAAAAAAGTATTTTATTCATATTATAGTGCTTTTTTGACATTAATTTTTGCTTTTTCTTCATCTTTTCTCCTTTTTCTTCATTTTCTTCTTGGACTATTCTTTTCAGTATGGAGCATTTTGTATTTTGTAAGCAGAAATCTCTGGTGTTTTTGTCCTGGTGGCTTTGAATATATATATTTGATCATATCATTTTATGAATAATGTCCAAATCATAACAGATACATGTAATAGCTGGATCATCATCATTCATCATCGGTATTTTGATTAACGTGCAGGTACTGGGGCAACATCCACATCAGTGGACCCCCTTCCAGGTAGCTGGCTTGCTGCACGCATGGCTGATCTCACACCAGATCTCCAGGTGTTTCTGTCATGAGGGTCAGTTGTTGAGAGTTTCCAGTCTTTCCGATCCCTCTCTGTCACCTGCTTCCATGTCATTCTGGGTCTCCCTTTTCCACGACTTCCTGTTACTTGCATGTCCAATGCTGTCTTGATAGCTCCGCTTGACCGTTACACGTGGCCATACCACCTGAGTCTTCTCTCCTTCAGAATGAGGTTTAGGTCCTCAAGGCCAAGAAGCGTCAATAGCTCATTTGACCTAGTGGTGGCCACATCTTCTGGCTTCACATTGCAGATCTGTCTTATCATTGCCCTGTCGTTTCTCTGCAGGCGTTGAAGGTTTGGCTTGGTCAAGGGCCATGTCTCGCTAGCATGGAGCATTGCACTCCGCACACAAGTGCTGTACACATGACCCCGCGTCTTATATGAGAGGTGGCGAGACAAAAGAACTAAACTGGATCAAAAGAATATCACCATTCAATTTTAATAGCAATAGTTACTATATGTATTTAGGGTTGAGAGTAAATGAAACCCAAATGAAAGATTTTTTTTTCAGTTGAACAACCAAATATCACAATTACAATCTGCAAGCTTATCTTTCATATGTGCATTTCAGTCACAGAGGCTCCTGGTGGTGTTGCCTTTCAAAGAACTTCACCTCCTCCAGACTGGGTAAGAATTAGATTGATGATGTACAACATTTTACAATGTATTTAGTTTGGTTTTGAGGAGAGAGAAAAAACAAACACCTATCCAGGGTATGTTTGGATTCTTGCAAATGACAACAGTGATTTTCATCAAGCTGCAACTTTATTTTTCAACAAATGTTTAAAACAAAAATCTAGACTGGGTTTGTTTGCTATCCGCCTTCAGCAACTAGGCTTTCTCATGTGCGAGTCCTAAAACTAACAACTCACAATTTTAAGAGTGAGATACAGAGCAGGGATACCAGAACATATCTCACCCAGTCAAACTACACTGACACCAAGTTAACCAGTCGAGGACAAAAGGGTACAATATGGACTTGAGTTTGATTAGAATTCGGAAGTTCAATCAAATCAGTGGAAACTTGATATAAGTTTTATAAGGGTGATGTTGGGACAATAAGTTCTATACAGCAGAACTCAGATACAACAAACTTTCAAAGAAGATCCTACATTCAAAGATCAGAATAAAATCCCCAATTTTTCTTCTCCCCATCTTTAGTAAACTAGCTTGGATTGAACAAACTCATCTCATATCCACCATCGGATGGACCAGCAGTGCTGGGAAGCTTACAAAGATGCATATTACCAGACAATCTAAATAGTTTAAATTTGGCAAGCGAAATCTACTGTAGTGTACATTAAAAGGGGTGGGTCTCACTGAAATATGATAAGCATTGAGGGAAGGGGAAGAAAAGTGTCAGCTGATGTATGACCGTCAAGAAAAATAGAAAATCAAAAGTAAAAGCCGCCAGTTATAAGCAATAGATGTGTGTGTGCGGTTAGGAAAGAAGAGGCAAATGGAAAGCTGTAAGTAGAAGGGTGTGTGTATGTGTGGGAAGGGGGGTGGGGGGAAGCATCTATGTGCGTAAATGTTAAATAGGTATGATATTGTCAGTAGTGAGCCACACATAGCTTCAATAAACCATGCATCCAACAAATTTATTTTGTTGAAACCGAGGGAGGCACTGCAGATTTCTCAGCCACACTCCAATATTCACACTCGGCCATGGCCTTCAGGGAACACTTCTCGGTTGACCACACACACAGGAGTGGAGTTGATAAATACAGACTGGGATATTTAAAATAGCCCTGTAATAATTATTATATTGAGTCCTGTTTTATGGTTTCCACTGTAACACCAAAAGCCTACATACTTGAAGTAAATGAGCCTCTGTTTGTAATTAAATTTAATTTGTTTGCTTGTTGGTTGTTATTTTTTTTAGGGTGAGGGGGGTAAAATCTAATGGAGAAATTAAAATGCTACAAAAGAAATTCTACGGACATGTCTTAGGACTCCAATTTAACTTTTTTCATTGATTTTGTAAATGTGCTCTTTTTTTAGCTTTCACTTCAATTTCAACCAAATCCTTTTCTCCTTTTAGCTCTTGGATGTATGGCATCCTCTGGAGAAGGCTCAGTATCCAGAGTATTTTGCTCAGCGTGAGATACGAAAGAAAGAGTACATCGAGAGATGGGAGAAAGACTTTGGGAAGCCAGATTCAGAAATTAGCCACTAGTAATTTTTATCATGATATACTGTACCAATAAATGAAAGGCTTTGTATAAATCATAATGTAGCAACAAAACAGTAGGTTATAATATGTGATTTGAAGTAACATTCTTTTTTAAGGTGAAAGAGACTGAAATAAAGGCATTAAATTGCCTATATAATTTGTAATGCTTTATAAATAATATGGGGAAAGAAAACTTGACAAAAAATTGCTTATGAAATAAATGCTGTTCTTAAAAATGTATGGTTGACATTTTCCGTTATCTTGATTATTATTTTATGATTTATTAAAGAGTTAAGACATTGAAATCATGTGTTGTTTTTTACATTGTTTTATTGTTTTTTAATATTATGATGTGATCATTAATTTGCACTCTAAAAGGTTGTATGGGCTACATATATACAATAATTTTTTTTGCTAAGAACCTATCCTCAGGATATAAAAAAAAATGTTTTCTTGGACAGAGTGGGTTTTAAAGAAAGGGGAGAGAAAAAAGAACCTATAGGGAGCGATGACATCAGCTTTTTTTTTTTGGTTTGTTTGTTGTTTTGTTTTTTTAATTTGTTTCATTGTGTTAAACATTTGTCCAAATCGCAACTATTTGGGCTTTGTAGAAGAAAATTTAGCAACTTTTAATGGAAATACAATACTTTCGGCCTTCTTTTTTTGCAGACAGGCATTACAGACATTCAGGGAACTTGAAAAATCTGTAGCTGGGTCTATCCTTCATTTTCAATCTGTGAGCTTTTCAAATGCAAAAGAAAACTTTTATTGAAATGTTCAGTGGAAAGTTGTCGTTGAAAGTAGCAAAGGTTGCAACAGAATCGGCAAAAGTTGCTGCCAAAAAATATGGTGAAAATTTTACACAAAAAATAGTGCCATAATTTCAGCCTTTGAGAATCAATTAAAACAAAGCTGATGCAAAGTAAATACATGTAGTTCTTGTAATTTTAAATGTGCCTTTGCTGATTAATATTTATCTGTATATTTTGTATATTCTGTATATTTTGTTACAATAAATTTGAATAATGCAGTTGCAAAAAGTACACAATCAAGATAGTAAAAAGAAGTGGGAGGGGGCAAGAGGCAGGGACAAAAAGAGATAGAGATTGTGTGTTTAGGGAAAGACATAGGAAACTTTTTTTTTTTTAAGCATCCCAATATATTTTTTAATTTCTTGGCCAAAACTTGTGAAAAATTACTTCAATCAGTGGGGTATTTTTTACGGATAAAAATTAAAATATTACAAACAAAAAAAGGAAATGGGGAGGAGAGGAGAAATTTAAGTGAGTGGGGTAGGAACTATAGATCAAAAAGAATATTATTAATATTATGAGTTAATTAAGCAGATATTAAATTAGTTGAAGATTGAAAAATGTAACCTATGGAACAAAAAGGTGTGAGAAAGTAATTAGGCCTATTACAAAACATTCATAGGGAACGACAAACAGAGACAAAGACAGACAGACGTACAGATTCTTACTAATCAATGAGAATAAATTGATGGTTGACTTAGACCTTTGTTAGTTGAAGCAATTGGATGATAAATTTTGTATTTGAAATCCAGTTTCTGTGTGCATGCCAAATCTTTGATCTCTCCCATCGCCTCATCTTCATTTCTAGTATAACCCTTTCAGACCTGCATTTTTGCCGACAATAGTCGGAATTCCGACAATAACAAGGGCCGAAAAAAAGGAATTTTTTTATTTGTCAATACACATAATTTTTAATAAAAAAAATTTTTAAAAATTTTATACAAAAAAATTTTTTTTAAAAAAACAATTAAATATTGACGTCAAATTAGTCACTGTTAAGATTTGATGTGCCCTTTCCAGCGTGATTTGTCAGCCGATCTGATCCGACTATCAGTTTCGGCAATTTATCTTAACCTAGTACTCGATCGCTGCTGACGTCGGATTATATTTTTTGCAAAAACTTTTGTTGGGTTATATTAACAACAATGTATTTCAAGCTTATCAAACTTTATTTTAAATAGATTGCTCTTTTATTAAGACCACAGGAGCTAATCAAAACTTTGAATGGGAGGCCCCTCGTTTTTTACTATATAAGCCTACTAAATAGCCCAGCACGTTAGCCTTGTTTGGCAGTCGATTCAGTGCGTTTCAAGATGGAGGCCTATACATGTACTGTTGTCGATCGTAAATTGGATCTTAAAGCGCCACAGAAAAAAAGTTCAGACAATCTGGTGAAGGCTCACATGCAGGTCTGCGGCCTTTTTATCTCAATCATTGCTGGTCTTTAGAACCAATATTATGAGTGCTGACATTTTTTCTAGCGTTACACTGGTCTCATGCCTATTTCAAGGAATATTTCTGTAGGATTGAAAAGATCATAAAAGTACATGTTTTGATTTAGTTACAGAGTTTCTCCAGTTATGTGGGTCTGTGAAAAATACATAAGAAATTTTTGTATCTTTCATTAAGTTGCAAATTTTTCTTGAAATTGCAAAAAGCTGCAAAATCAACAAAAATTGAGGGGGGGGGGGGGGGGATTACAAATTGCGATAGAAACTTTCCACGGGGACAGATGGAAGAGGCACCAGGCCAGTGCAATGAGTGCATAATTCAATTTGTACAGAGCTGCACTCTTGTGGCCACTTGTACTGACCTATTCTCGCCATAAAAAAAGGAGGACACGATTGTAGAGGCCAAAGATACAACACAAGTTGGCACACACCTAGCTAGTGATAATAACGTTAATACCGTCCCCACCGAAAGCTGTGGTCGCAACTTGCAGCGTTTTTTTTTTTTTTTTTCAATCTTCACGGTTTTAAAGGAAGATTAAGCAACTTTTTTTTAAAATACAATAATTTCCTGTGGGTTTGTTCATTTTCACAATAGGCAGACAAACAGACACCCATACAGGTGTAGAATGTCTGTGACTACACCAAAATATGTTGTAATTATATATGGGCCTTTAAACCTAAAGAAAAATTCCTTAGGAGAGGTATCATACCAGCGCATATTAATACACCTTCAATTTTAAAAGGACCAGCTAGAAAAAATGTCAACATTCATTAAATTGTTTCAATAGAAAGGACGGAACAGAAACGTCGTCAAATACTTGTTACTTGTTACTTGTATCCGTCGCCGTGTTCGTCGATAGGATCTCCAGCAGACATCACAACAGCACACCATTTGTTTCTGTCCCTACTCCGCAGACTTATTTTGTATAAACCTAGACCACTGCTCTTCTCAATGTTGTCAATCAAGGTGGTGGGAGGTCTGCCTTTTCTTCTTTTGCCGGCAAACTTTCCTTGAAGGACTATCTTCATTAGATCAGTCTTTGTGTTGCGTATTGCATGGCCCGTATATCTGAGTCTGCGTTTTTGGACCTCACTCAATAGCTTTCGTGTGACACCTAGCTCTTTTAGGATACTGTCATTTGTTCTTTTCTCTTTCCAACTAACTCTAAAAAGGCGTCTGTATAGCCACATTTCAATGGCGTGGATTCTGTTTTGTTCTTGTTTTAGTGTCCATGCCTCACAACCATATAGAACAACTGGCCAGACCAGACATTTTAGAATTGCCATTTTCAGTGTTGTCGGAATTCCCCTATCTTTCCAAAGATTGTTTAATTCAATTGTCTTTTGTTTTGCGATACCAATTCTTGCCCTAACGTCTTTGGAACATGATTCATTGTTTTCTTTCACTGAGCCAAGGTACTTGAAACATTGCACATATTCAAGTTTTGAGTTGTCTACTTTGATGTCATTTGCAGTGTTATTTGTATCGTTTATGTGCATGACTTTAGTTTTCTTAGCATTTAGTTTTAATGATGCTTTTCTTCCTGCAATGTCTACTCTATTTAAGATTCTTTTCATGCTTGTTACATTGTCAGCAATCAGGGCAGTATCATCAGCATAACGCAGATTTGTCAGATTACGTCCTCCTATGCTTATTCCCATACCATCTATGTCTGCCTCCCGCATCACTTGTTCTGTATATATACTAAACAGATGAGGGGATAGTATGCAGTCTTGTCTAACTCCTTTATTGATACGAAAATGACCACTGTGTTCCCCATTCCATCTTATGGTGGCCCTTTGATTTGTGTACAGATTAGAAATAAGTGATATCAGATGTGTAGGAAAACCCATTGTTTGCATAGTTTGAAACAGATGGTGGTGTTGAACACTGTCAAAAGCTTTGCTGTAATCAATAAACGTTATGAAAGCTTCCTCTGTTGTGTTATTAACCTTTTCTATCAAACTCTGTAATACAAATAGCATATCTATGGTTCCTCTGTCGTCAAATAAAGAATGGAAACACAATACCTGGCGAAGAACAAAAGACAAGATGGGTGCAGCACTAGTTCAAGTCGCTCAACAGACCTGCTTCACCAGATATCCCACCACCAACCAAGCTGTTTGACATCAACACTAACCATCCTTGAAGGGAAGAGATCGCAAAGGCCATAAGTTTCTCAAGCCAGGAAAGGCAGCAGGTCCAGACGGCATTCTACCTAAGGATTTTAAGGCTGGCATACAGACCTTGACTGACATGCTGCACCCACTCCTATGCAAGATCTAGGAACGAGAGCAAATTCCAGAAGACTAGAAAAGAGGACACCCTGTAAAGCTGCTCAAGAAAGGGGGCCTGTCATCCTGCGGTAACTGGTGAGGAATCGTGTTGTTATCCACCCCTGGCCAAGTTTTAACAAGAATCGTTTTAGAGAGACTAAAGATTACCCTAAACAAGAGACTCCCAGATTAGCAGGCAGACTTCCTACAAGATCGTTCGTGCACAGACTACATAGCTACCATGCGCATCATCGTCGACCCAAAGTGACTGTAGATGAATCTGGAAAATATCAAAGAGGTTGACAAGTTTGTTTATCTTGGCAGTGACAAGTTTGTTTATCTTGGCAGTGTTGTAAGTATAGACGGGGTACAGACGAGGACACCAGATGCCGAATCAATGAGATCTGATACGCTTTCAATACCCAAAGACCAATATAGAGGTCTACATCCCTGTGGGTACGAAAAAAAGATCCGGATCTTCAATACCAACTTGAAGTCAGCATTACTCTATGGCTCAGAAACATGGCGCGTTACCAAAACCAACAGCCATAAACTGTAATTATTCACCAACCGACGCCTCAGAAACATCCTCAAATTGAGGTGGCCTAAAGTTATCCGTAACAAAGAACTGGAACAGAGTAAAGCAAACCCACATTGAAACGGATATCAGATAGCGCCAATTGGGCTGGATATGCCACACACTTAAAAAGTCTGTATCCAACATCACAAGGCAAGCCCCGGAATGGAATCCCCAAGGTTGGCCGCCCGAAGCAGACTTGTCGGGGAAGCACCAATGTGCCGCGATAAAAAGCCGCTGGTAGTAGGCCACTACGTGGGCCGAGCTGAAGAGGGACAGTCAGAACCGAGTTAGTGTACGGCTACACCAAGCTATACCAAGCGTGCGTCGACAGTATCATAAGACAAAGTTGTCGATCCTGGTATAACTTGTCCAAGCAACATAGATGCCAGCCGAAGCATGTGATGCCAGGATGAAAGGTCACCGGTCAGCGGGGAATCGCTCTTCGCACATACACGCGAGCCTAGATTCTAGTCAAATTGTGCCCAGCGGTTATGCGATTAGCTAACTTTTCAATTATTTAAAAAACTACGCTGATTTCATATATCATTTTTATTGTGACCCTATTTTATTACTATCTGAGACTAATAATATACTACTTGGATCTATACTTATGAAGGCATTCTGGAGAAAATTGTGTTTAAAGTTTTGAATCGAGAGCCGGAAAACAATGGCGGTCGTCCAACACAGATCAAGTTTTGCCTCCCCATAGCAAAACACAGAAACCGTCGTGCGACGCGGAAGCTGGTAACCGTCGTACGACAGCCGGTCTATCTTCAGAAACGATTAACCACTGAAAATTGGATCTCCGCATATTGCCTGTGTATGGCCAGGATGCATGTATGAGTTGGTATATCTTCACACTTAGAAGGGATTTGCTGCGGCCCTTATGTTCCACAGGGAATAAAGAGGCTTACACTAACGAAAGCCAATGCTCGAGACAGCTGTATTGCATCGAGGATTAAAAAGGGGTTTGCTATGAGGCAGACGATGGACGAGGCCAAAGATTTGAAATTCGAATACAAAATTCATCTGTCTGCCCCAAATAGCAAGGACTTTCAATAATTTTCACTTTCGGTTGGTTTTTAATTCTTGACAATCTTTATCGTCTGTTCATACTTTTTTTTATCTGTGTCTCTGCCCGACTGTCTATCGCTCTCTCTAATGTTACCATTTTCCATTTTGTAATAGGTCTACTAAGTAAAAGTACTATTACACATTTTTTGTCCCATAAAGTATAGACTACACTTGTTTGTTCCACTAGCCTAGTTTAATCTCTGCTTAATTGTCCATACTTAAACCGCTAATAGCAATACGGTAGTAACATACTTCCGCATCGATAGTTCCTATCCCACCCACCCACTCACTAATTTTTTTTTCTTCATATATTTTGATCAGTAAAAAAAGGAATCCAAATTAAACCAATCTTTCATTCATAAGCCGACAAAAAGTTTTTGGATGCCTGAAAAAGAGTTTCGTTTGTCTTTTGACACACACACGAACTCTCTCTCTCTCTCTCGGCTCCCTCTCTCATAAGACCATGCCTACAGTATGTGTGTTTTCCAGGTATCATCTGCCACCACCCCCCCCCCCTTTTTTTTAAATTAAAATTTACCGTCAGACATGAATTTGGGATTAAATAAAAGTTTACTTTTAGGATGTATTGTATCCCAGAGGTTTAACTTAAATGGATTCCAATGAATGACATTTGGCTTAATCAACATAAGGTTTAATTTTTTTTTTTTTTACTTCGAGTTGTACTGCATTATGCTTTTGTAACAATGCCTGTGATACACAAAAAATCTGCATTCAATGCTTGGCTGCATCGCATTTTACTTTGTTCATTTAATTTTTTATTTGTAAAAAAAGTTTTTTTTTCTAATGCAAAAAATTAGATGTACATGGGTGCTGCAAGCAGGCTCAGTCAGTTTGGTCTGCAAGAAGAGGTCTGAACTCAACATTGACCCAAAGTTTTCTGCCACCCCACCGTACATATTGAAACTAACTAAGGTCCTGCTAATAAATATGTTACTTTTAAATTTAAAACTAATCTTCGTAATCTACTTTTTGTTGTCAAGTGCTACACAAGACTTCATGAGATGTCCAGTTGCATTAGAAGATAGCGTAGACGGCTGCATCTAGAATTATGAAGTCTAATCAAAGTTCGATTTCATGTAATTATGCCGATCATTCGTATAGTGCATCTCCTAACATAGCTAAATAGACCTAAATTTAAATAGATCTACTAGAACCAGATTTATGGTCTTAACTAAGTCTATAGTATAACTTACAGCCTGAAAAAGAACACTAAAGACGCAGAACACATAATAGTGGACATTATCAACGGCATCAAGCAAGATCAATCGGGGTTTAACTATTATTAATAAGAATCATACGATAGAAATGAGGGGCCGAGCGCTGAACGAAAAGATCGAGAGATCGGTATTGTTTGGACAAATAAACAAATTATGTCTAGTAATATGGAGCCCTTGTGTGTGAAAGTAGATTCTAGCACACGATTTACGAGGGCTTAGGACTGTGTCACAGTGCGAAGATCGGCATTCGGGTGAATAAACGATAAATTCTATCTTTGTAAATCCCTGGTAAACACACTTTAGAAAAGAACGCATGATAGGCATATTCGATGGTCAACCCAGAGTAAGATCAAACGCAATCAGAAGCATTTCTTGGTTGGAAATGACTGCTATGGTCGAGTCCTAGTTGTGAAGATAGAGAGATGGGTTCTAGGTTTCGGAAGTATTATTTTATAATAAACGATAAATCAACGCGTCGATCGATGTCATTGGCATTGTTGACTAACCAAATCTCTATAACCTAATGACAGGTACTCTAACACAGAGAAATATCGTATATCGATATAATAATTGGTTCCTTAATTTTCTTGCACTAATTTTAGTTTCGGTTACATGACTGACAGAAAAATCGTAGCCTTAGATCAATTAGTTAGTGCGAAAAACATTGAGGCTGTATTTTCGGCAGAAAAATGTATTGGCATGAGGAGAAAAAGCGTGCGAAAAAACGTTCGGGTTGGCAGCTCTTTTTTTTTTTGCTTAACTGACGACCGGACTGCTCCATCCGCAGTATCCACCCAACACCTCTGATTGGTCGGCATGCTGATCACAGCTGGCAAACTATCACAAAATACTTATACAGGGTATACAGTTTGTTATTCCATGGACAAAAATGAAAATTGTTGGAAAATCAGTCAATTATTGTAATTTTAATTTTAATTGTTTCATAACATTTCCATAATAAAAATTTAACACAGTTAACAATATACAGGGTATGTACTGTATGTGGCAAACGACAATGCAATTTTTCTAGTACTAGATTTATTTAAGTCTTTATATGCAACGCAACTCTGGAAAAAAAAGAGACCTACACAATTACAATAATTAATTCAACAGATTACATGATTATACAGTGGATGAAAATCCTTAAATGGTTCAGGTATTTTGTAATTTTGAATTTGATGAAAATGGTTGATTGAATCTGAAGCTTCTGACAAAAATTACATGGCAGCCCTGAATATAAATGTTATGTATTCAAATTGAGCAGAATTCCTTTGCAAAGAGAACATCCTAAATATAAAAAAACATTCTGAATATCTATTTAAGTGTGATTCAACCCCTCCCCCCTCCAATAACTGAGAACATAATAAATTAATACTGTTTTTATTTGAGGAAAATGGAAATATATGAATATATTGCTTGGAAAACAGCACACTCTGAATATCAGACGTAAGGAAAGATAAGAGTGAAAAATGAGGAAGGCATAAAAACAGAATGGAAAAACGAATGTGATTGTGAACAAAATGGATTAATAAATGATTACACATATAACTTAGGTTTACCCTCATTTCTCAGCAATTTTTAAATAATTTACTTGTACAACAGAAGCAGTTGAAATCTTTGTTTCCTCAAAAACGTGCATTTATATTCATACCTTAATATTCGTCCATCAAAATCACACCAGATTCTTCATGCACTAATAATGTCACACATGATTGAAATCTAAACAGGTTAAGGCAACACCCCTACCAGTAAAACTACAGTGAATCCTAAGCACCAATTCTCTTTGTCTTACTTTACAATCACTGATTATTTTAATCTTAGGATAAAAGTAAACTTTTAGGATATCCACAAGGTTCATCATAAGCAATTTCCACTGTACAATGAAACATTTCAGGTTATGCAATTGCCTATGAAAACAACAGATGTACTGAACAAATTCATTGTGATATAAGCCTTCCATAATGGAAACCTTTGAGAAATTCCAGATGCTTGTAGTTAAAACTTTTTCTCTCTCGTAATCACTATGAATGAACATTGTTATTAGCGGTATTTAGCCTAAACTTATTTCGGACTTTACAGCAGCATAATTTAACAATTGTGTGTAATGAATAACTAAACCAATTTCTTGGCTTCAAAAAAGCTTTTTAGATGCTGCATTTGCCAAAATCCTGTAATCAGAAGAACAAGAGTCTGAGCAATGGACCACCAAAGTACACGTTGATTAGTGCTTTCACTTGTCTGTCTGAACCTTTCTTCTCGGTACTGGTGGAGTAAAAGATAAAAGATACTGAAATTAATAGTATTAAAAAATTAACGCACACACCCACAGACATACACAAAAAAGAATAACAAGCTATGAAAGAAAATTAAAGAAGGCTTCATTAATATCAATTTTAATTTTTGTTCTAATCATTAACAACAACAAAATTAGAAACATGCATGTAAGTTGCATAGAAACCAAAATATTCCTGCAACTCTGGCTTTAGTGGAAGCACCCTGAAGGTTAATTCCCTAAATTTTAGCACTACAGTAGTCTCAATGTAATAACTTACGACTTAAGAAACCATAATCCCAGCAAAACATACCTTTTCTCTCTTTATTTTTTAGGGTATAAAGCTCGGGTGGGAGTGCCCAGTATTAGCAAGTGACTTGACGACAACGTTTTGACATCATCTTGTCACAGTTAAATTTGTTTTATTCACTAAGAACCGAGTGTTTCTATACTAAGAATATCAACCAATGATCTTGTCTGCCGTATCACTAAGTCTTATGAGCAGACTTTGAAATAATTATGGTGAAAGCAGACCATGAGGTGTAAAGTCTGCTTTCTTGGTATGTTTGCTTATTTCGACATTGCTCGTGAAGGAATGAGAAAACACCACCCTTAGTCTGTATCTATTGAATAAATGTGTACCTCCGTTTCAGTTAAGAGTGAAGGGGACATGAAAACAAATTGTACTATATCGGACAAGAGAGTGAGGAATCAATGGTGTGGGATATGGCAGCTTCTTATCTGATATGACCAATAGGCGCAAGATCGGGTGTATGACATACTATATTCAGAATAAGGGGCATCTACTTTCTCTGACCAGACTGATCAACATACGGGTGTAATGAACAATAAACTATAACCCGTTTATTGATCCCAGAACACATGTACAAGCAGAGCTGAGAATGCCCCAACACAAAAAAGGCTGAAATCTTGGGACCTTCTTACAAAAAGGAGGAAAGAAACAGCTATCACTGCTGAAGAGACTTTTTTCTGCAGGTGGTCTGGAGCAAAGCTTCTTTTAAATAAATATATTTAAAAGAGAAATAAACTGTAAGAACACATCTCACAATCTTTATCCTTACTATCAGATATAAGAACTCACAATCCTGTAAAATGTTGACATCTTATTAATCATTAAGTTTGCAGAAAATGTTTTGAAACCGATAAGAAAGGAGAAAACTAGAAAAAAAAAGGAGGAACTAGACTTTAAAAAAAGAGGAGGATTCTCAGTCCTGCACTTATATTCACCTGTGTCTGATCCTCAACAAACAATGATTAATTAAAATACCATTAGGGTAATATCCCCAGTTTAAAATTATACAACCCTACCAGTCCCCACTTTAACTCTTCATACCCCCCTCAGCACTTTTTCCTCTCCTTATTTTTTAAAGACAGTGATGCCATATGATTTGCAAGCATTAAGGCAACCCTGAATTTTCTCAGATTAAGTCCTAGGCCAAAAACGATTGTGGCCGGCAGCATGAATCTAGAAATCCTGTTTATTACTTAAAACTTGTGCCCATGAATGATATGTAACACAGTGAAATATCTCATTATATATCTGTGACATCAGTGTAGCACTAAAAGCATTAGTTAACCAGGTGTGAACAATAATAAATACTGGCACACCCCAATTTCTCACTCAGTCACCTGTGCCAGTCCCAGACTGGCCATCTGCTTAGACTACTCAGCACCCTCATCCAGATAGACAAAGTATTACAGAAAATTCTATTTTTCTTTCAAATTTTAAGTATCATACAAGTTAGTCTTTTTTTAAAACTTAGTTTAAAATAACATAAACCGCAAGCAAAATGTCTCTTACTCTTTGATAGTTTTGCTCTTTTGTGATCTGTTCCACTTGATCCAAGAGTTGCCTCACACGAAGCTGTAATTCTGTCAGTTTGTCCTTTGCTTGCACCTGCTGGTAATCCACAGCATGTTCACCCACACTGATGTCCAAGTGGACTCGCTGTAATGGAAACCATAATAACACATTTTAGCAGAAGTTTTAATCTCTTTGTTAGCTTAAGACTCAATGATTATTGACAGGAATTTTCAAAGATTCTAATTGTCTAAAGGAGGCAAACTTGCTTAAAAGCAGAGCACAGGGCTTCTATACAAGAGGCACATGGTTTGATCCCATAACCTGGCAAAATTTTTTATTTAGCTTGCTAGCTACACAGTGTGTCAGCGTACAGCTGACAAAAACTAGAGCATGTATACATCACTGAGGCGCATGACTAGAGGTTGCGTGTGATGCTTTAAACATGTCTCTAAATGTTTCATTTTATGTCACATCCAATTAAATAAGATTGATATAAACACTGTTATTTATTGCAACGACGGCTTATTTAGTAGGTACTATAATTACACAGCATGATCCAGCTCTAATCTGATCTTAGAACCTGCCTACAGTATAGCCTAGTTGCTGAAGCTAGGCATTCACCCTTCATCTAGGGGCGACATGAACCAAGAAGTTTTGAATGATTACAAGGCTGGCATCTGCTGCTAAGTGTAAATACTTGGGTGGACCAGCTAAGTCCTCACTGCCTTGTGGGGTGGTCAAGTACCAGTGTGAAAATAAACCAAAGGATTAAAAGCGCAAATTTTTAAAATTTACATTAAAAGCTACTGGTTCTGAATGTGCAAGGATTAAATTGAATCAAAATTAGTCTAGAATTTACTCTTTATTATAGATCTAGGCTACTTCCCATAACTATACATGAGGTGGTCTTGGAAAGATGGGTTCATTCAATTATTGTCGGCTATGAATATGTAACAACTCCAATTTCTTAAACAATCTTTGTTTTTGAGTCAGTTATGCCTTTTTGATATTGGAAACAGTGCAAACATGATAGTAAGACTTGGAAAATGGCATTTTCACAAGAATATGAAAAAGAAAAACAGACTAAAGTACAGCCAAAAACTAATTAACTTGCTGTAGCAAGGTGTGCCACAGTTGAAATCATCACAAATGCGAAGAGAGATACATTTAAAATTGATCCAAAAATTATGTGTGTCAGTCTTCTTACTTCTGTGAATAAAACAACCTTGAAACTGGCAAGACAATATTAAAAGGTATGACATGGGATGTACTTTAATCAGAAGGGACCTTAGGTTTATATACAATTTTGAAAGAGGTTTGCAGATTTGTTCCAGAATATTTGTTGAAAATGTCCAAAATCCTAAGGCTTTAAAAAAAAAGAAAAATACCAACCAGCTGGCCAGCATTGAACCAGGCTGATGAGTTTGAGTTGAGACAGATGACATGTTCACCAGCACTGTGAGATGTAAAAGTGAATCTACCTTCTGCGGCGTACGTCTGAGGAAAACAGTTTTTGGTACAATTAAAAGAAAGAGAATAAAAATAACAAATTTTTTAAAACTTGTCTGATACACATAGCCAATACAAAAAATGTCTTTACTAGAACCAGTAAAAAAGAATAATAACTGCTCATATCTAATAAAAAAAAATCTGTCTTGGTCAAACTTAAACTTATTTTAAGAGTATCCATAGCAACAAGATCTTAAGCTTGAGATACATGCAATACTTAAGTTGCTTACAGTTATAAATATGATACTAATGTTAAATGTTATAATAGTATTTTGTAAGATTTAAAAAATGAACCTTTGAAAGATGTATTAAAGAAACGCTGGGCAAATATGACTTTAAAAATAAATAAATTTGTCATAAATAACAAAGGTAATGTACTTCCAATCAAGATACTAAAAATAAAATATGGAATTTCTATAACATTGTTCATACAACATAAACACTAAATAGCTACTATAACTTAACTTTTTTTAAAGGGAGGGCAAGCTGGAAAAGACTGAAAAAGTAAAGTAAGACTCACCCTAGATAGGATAGTTTTTTCATCAGGGTCTGCAATATCTACATGCATGCCAATGTCTCGTGAGACTGGTATATAGTCTTTGACAGAATGGTCAAATGCTTGCACCTTGTAGTTACCTGAGAAAAAGAATTAATCTTGCTTAGGCCATTAAAATGAAAATATTGAAGAAATTAAGACAACAATCCAGCTACATGTATTAAACAAAATGAAGTCCACTTCAGGGCGTGGGGTTGTTTTTATGGCACATCAGCAAGGTAACGGCTATATTGTTCCCATGATGTGCTAAGGCAGTTAATATATTATATTAGTAGCAACTGTGACTTCTTAATGTCTCTGAATAGTTAAAGCATAGAGAATTATCATTTATGTATGAATCCTGTTCGTCCCTTCATTGTCATGTCACTAAATGTATCTCATTTCTCATCTGTTTTAGTGATGGCTTTATCATTGTTTGAAGTTCAATAAAGACCACTGAAAACAAATACCCAAAGTTATTTATGATAAAGCCAACACACTCACTACCACCACTAGACCATCAGAAATAGACCACCATGTCTGACATTCAATGCCCAGCACCGAACTGCACCACCACTTGGCCTTCAACCACAGTACCGGAGGTCCTTCTCAAGCTCATCGACCTCCACGAGAGGACGGCCCACCCGACTTCACTCCTCACAACGGCACCATCCACCAGTGCCAAGGCAGAAAAAGTCAAGCGGCCCACAATCTCTGCAGCAGGTACGAGTGAGGAATGGTCATACTTCACACAACGCTGGGCTGACTACAAGGCGGCCACGCACCTGACTGGTAATGACATTGCATACCAGCTCCTAGAATGCTGTGACGAAAACTTAAGGAAAGATCTCACCAGAAGCTATGGTGCTCTTGCCTCCTCCGATGAGGCCACCATCTTGAAGAACATTAAGTCCTTAGCAGTAAGGCAGGAGAACATTATGGTGGCCAGAGTTCATCTCCATCAACTCAAACAGGACAGAGATGAACCAGTCCGGGCATTTGCCGCTCGACTGAAAGGACAAGCAAATGTATGCCAATACAGTGTT
>RQTK01000463.1:259269-310002 GCA_003991915.1 Elysia chlorotica
AATGATAATAATAATAATAATAATAATAATAATAATAATAATAATAATAATAATAATAATAATAATAATAAAAATAATAAAAACTGGGTCCGCCCAAACATCAGACATTCAATGCGTATCAAGCTATCAACAGGCAGTCACATTTCCACCGTGACTAACTGAGCCTTCTACATTGCATTCTCATATCACAGGTGGCGGTAGTTCACAAGCACATAATTATCAGTTACTCAGCACAGAATGAAAAAAAAACGAGTGAGCAAGAAGGAGAGAGAGACAGTGATAGATAGCTAGGTAGATAGATAGATAGATAGAGACAGACAGACAGACAGACAGACAGACAGACAGACAGACAGACAGACAGACAGAGCGTGAATAAAACAACAAGAACGCGACAAACATCGATTAAGACAGAGAACGAGAAAAAGGGTGAGAGAAAGAGGCAGGGAAATGAGTGGCGAATGGGATCTTAACTTAAGCGAGAGACAGACATAGAGAGAGAGAGAGAGAGAGAGAGAGAGAGAGAGAAAGAGAGAGAGAGAGAGAGAGAGAGAGAGAGAGAGAGAGAGAGAGAGAGAGAGAGAGAGAGAGAGAGAGAGAGAGAGAGAGAGATCTGCGGCCAACTTATTTGCCTTGAAAATCAACATTTCAAAGATTCAGATTTGCTGTATCGACCCCCAACCGGATCTCCTGAGGAGCCTGAGGTCACCCGACTGTACGGGAAAGCTTTGGAACGACAAAGTCATATAACGTAACCCCACTAACGTCGGGGGTAATTTTTCCCCAAGGGTCAGTTATTTTCTGTTTTACTTTATAGTTGGAATTTCGTGTTGAGACTAAAGTTAATGTCATTCATTCATACAACTGATTTTGTCTGACTGGCAGCAAAATATACCAATTACCATATTGACATTCGGTCATTTTCTCAAAGTTTGAGTATGGGAGTCCTTTTCGACCCCTAATTTTCAAGAAGTACAAATACTGATTATTCCCAACCGTATGCTATTATCATCATAAAATTTCATTTCACTTCATTGTGAAAGCCGGAACAAAGATCACGAAAGTTTGGGTTCATGCTCGAAATCGAAACAATTGTACCCCTGACATACGGATGCGCATATATTGTGTTTTCCTCTCGGAGTCAAAATGTACCCCCCGATGTACGGATAGAAATGGCATACGGTTCAGGTAGGAAACACGATATATACGAATAGGGTACTGCCATTATTATTTTGCGCCTCCAATCCAAACCCTCCCCGTTCATTTCTCTTCTCCTCCTCTCTTGCCCCGTCCTCTTCCTTTATATGTGGCTTTTGATTCGATACACCTGTAAGGCCAGTGATGGTCCCTGTTAGGACGCGTGTGCAGTCTCTGGTCATTGTTTTCTTGCGCTGAACGAGTGCATGTAGTTATGGACCATCTACACTGTATGCTGAAAATCACTCCGATATATCAATTATATACTTTTGAAGAGATATTACACCCAAAACTACATTCTTTTTTTTCTTTCAACTAAAAAAAATACTTAACAGAGACCAAATCTTATCTATAAACAAATTCAGATTTAACGTATAAAAATCATTAATTTATAAAAATAATGTTAATATCTAAATTGCTTGCAAATTTCTCTCTCTCTCCCTCAATCTATCTAGTAAATTATGGACAAAAATTAATACAATAGAGAGAAAGTAGAATAGAGGGAGAGGGTTGGAGGAGAAATAAATAGAGCGATCGAGACATACTGTTGTTGAGTTGGTTTAAAGTTTAAACTATATAGGGGCCCCAAGACTGATGTCTAACAATTTTTAAGTGCTGCCACACACGAGACACGGCGGGGATACCACGACTCCTGTCTCAGCCAGTCGCATTAAACTGACACCGACCCAACCAGTAGGGGGCGAAATCGCCAGTGCTCGAACCACGGACTACCTCCGTCGGAAGCCCATGGCTGGAAGAGAAATAAAAAGAGCCGTCAAGACAGTTGTTGAGTTGGTTTAACGTTCAACGTCAGCACTATAATCGGATATTTTGTGGATGGGCCCCAAGACTGTCGTCTTACAATTTTAAAGTGCTGCCACACACAAGACAGGGCGGGGACACCATGATCCTGTCTCAGTCGGTCACATTAAACTGACACCGACACAACCAGTTGGGGGCGAAATCGCCAGGGTTTGAACCATGGACCTCCTGCGTCAGAAGCCTATGTTCTATCCAGGGCTGACAGACATAAATATACCATGAGAAAGAGAGAGAGAGAGAGAGAGAGAGAGAGAGAGAGAGAGAGAGAGAGAGAGAGAGAGAGAGAGACAAACAGGCATGCCAAATGACAAACAGACCATGAGACAGAAATCTCAATATTATCCGAGTGTACCGTATAATTAGTTATATGTTACTTATTTGGAACATTTACATGTTTTTCCCATTTCAATATTTAATATGCCCAATTATGATTGTTATCATTACAGTACGCACATTGAGCACACTTTTCTTTTCCATTTTTTTTTTATTAGTTAATGACTTTTTGTATCCTACTTATTTTATTGTCTTTTTTGTCATATGTAGCTGACCGGTATATTTAGTGTGGTTTCTAAGTTTGCATTTTGTCATCAATACAGATACAATTTTTCAATGTCCATCATGATTATAATTTGTGGAAACAACAAATCTTGGCTACACACAAGTTATTTTGTTAAAAGCAGAGTTGTCTACACTTAGCTTTGATGCCAGCATGTGCTGGAAATTTTTCTGCTTTAATAACACTTGGTAAATATACGTTATTTTGTAGTTATTTTTTTTTAAGCTGGGACCTGCACATGATTGAAGAGGTAAGAGGGTAGTAACAACTCCACTCCATTGCCTGCAACACATGATAAAACTATCAGCATCAGCATTTTAAGTTACAATATTCCTAACATTTCAAAGTTAATGTAAACATGACATTGGAATAAATTAAGATTGGCAAATGCTTCCTCAAGAGGGGTAAATCTGATGCTAATTATGACTATTCGATCAATAATTGTGCAGGAATATATGAAGAGTGTTTAACAGCATATCACAGCTTCCACAGCCAAACTAATTGCACGCTTTGTTTGGGCCAAATTTTATTTCATTGATACATTGGCTTAGTGCTGCCTTTTATCTCACTGACTTTTTTTTTGCATAAAGAACACAAAGAATTAAAATGCCCCCCCCCCTCCCCCTATGACATATTATTTTGTCTTCTCCAAATCCAACATTACAATAGAATAATAATTATTCTATTACTACTACTACTAGCACTATGCTAAACCCGAAAGAAATAAAACTTCAAACACCATTAATGTTTCAGGACTTTGTAATTTGCATTTCGAAAAGTGCATCGCTGTACAGCATGAGCTTAAATTATTTTAGGGGAAAAACGCATTGCATTGGCTATACTTAATAAAATAAAAAAATAAATTGCTTTCAAGATGTTTACTACTACAAAGTATCCAAGGATTTTTTAAGATAATGTGTGTTCTGTTACTCTTAATAAGACTGTAGGGTTCAGTAGAAATAAAAACCTCAACACAAATAGTACTCTTGGTAAAATTGTGTACACAGCTTTGAAAAATTACGACGACAATAAGTACATCCTTTTTGTGGCATTCCTTGATCATGATGATGCTAATAAAGTCAATTACGACCACAAGTCTTATACAATAAGTTATGTAAATTTTAGTTTTTAAAGTGTCATTCCATGTTTTGTCACTGTTTTCAAATTTATTTGGTAGATTTACCATCCCCTTAACTCAAATTTTTCTTGTGTTTTAAAAGTGGCAGCGCAGTACATGTATCACAATCGCCCTTACTTCTTAGATCTATAGACAGCATAAAAAATGCTTTCAAATAATTTGATATACCACAATTTTACAATCTCTATCCATGTCTAATTGTTTGGAGTTTTAGAATGGATAAAGAGAAATCATAAAAACATTAAGGACACAATAAACAGCTTATCAATATATTACTTTTCTAAAACTCAATATTCGCTTTTTTAAAATTCAAACAGATTGTACTACCTGTACAACAACACTCTCTATGTACAATTAGAACAACAAACACTTTCATAGGAAACTATATAAAAGCACGATTTAAAACCAATAAAACTAGAATGAACCATATGTTGCTTCTGCCAACCAAAAGCATGTTCTTGTCAGTAACAGATTTTTTTATTATTATTATTAAAAATAAAGCAAGCATGCAAAAAATATACCATACTCAATCTCATCACTATCCGCTGGAATATCTAAATCTAAGCCTACCTCATAATACCACTTGCATTTTCAAACAAATGATGCAGGGAAAGAAAAATGGAATTATATGCACAAATTACAAACTACACATTTAAAAAGAATATTTTAATACAGAAATTGTAATTGTATGTCTGGTCAATTAAAAAAAAAAAGATAACTTACTTTAATCTATAGGGAAAAAAAAGAAAAAAAAAGACAACCATATGATAGTCCTCATTGAGATAAAACTTTGATTTAAAATTTGAGGTAGATTCATAAAATTTGCAATGCATCAGTGGAGTGGTAAAGTTCTAAAACAAAACACACAAAATATACGTAATAAAAGCAATCAAAGAGCTATATCTAAGCCATAAAAAGATTCTCTTAAATATATTGTTGAGTGAGAAAGAAGCTATTCAGATTACAGAATGAAATCAGTAGCTTTAATTTATACATTAAATCTCTTCTCTCTTAAGTATGTAAGCCTATTGTTCAGGGTGTATTAAAAATTAAAGTTTAATACCATAAATCTGACTATATTTCAAAAGTTTCTTTTTTCTAAAATGGTGGTGACTAAAGTAATATATAATGTGATTAAACCACATACAGTACAAAAGTGTAAGAAAAGGCAACAAGTCACAGAAGGATAAAGTAGCACGAAAACTTAAAAGTAATTAAGAAGGCCCACAAACAAACTTTATTACTCTGGCCTGACTTTTTGGTTGAAAAAGATTTTAAATCCTTACCAACGTTTCAGCACACATAGAAAGAAACCTGAGATGCTAATAAAGTACACATTTTCCACATAAACAAAACAAATTTGAACTACTCTGGCCTCACTTATTGGTTGAATGATAAATTTTGGTCCCATAAAAGATTTTAATCCTAAGGATGTTTTAGCTCACCCTGCAGAAACAGAAGGTAAATGAGTATTTTTTTCTTCTTTTCTGCAACGCTGGTTAATGAAACAAATGTGCTTGCCTTATTCACTTAATGGTGAATTTTGGTCTAATTAAAGATTTTAAAACCTTACAAACGTTTACATCTTTTTTTTCTATCCATCCATACTGCATCTCTGGACAAAAGATTGGAATGATCAAGATCTATGGCGTGAGATTAAATATTTGTAAAACAAAGTACATTAGTGCAGTGATTCCATCATTTTCTGAGATCCTTAAAAATCTGTTACCAAATAAGAAGTAGCTTGGTAATTATTTTGACAGAGAGATTGTAATGAATTTCAAAACGTAATGCAATAAAAATGTTGCTTTAATAGGATTTTCGTTATCTAATTTTCTGAGGTGCCTAATATTAAGAAAAAAATTATTGTATTGTTTAAGATGGATGAAATTATTTCTTTTCTTATATTTTATCAAAACATGAAGGAAATAATGCAGATGGCATAGAAATTCATTTGTCTGCAATTGTTTTTCAAAATACTGTTACTTTCATTGTATATCTGACCCAGTTGTCTGGAACATGACAAGAAAAGGAGATGATAAATACTCAATTCAAATGTCATCTTTCAGGTTGACCTAGGATAAGTGTTTAGTGGTGAGAATTACATCCTTGGGCCAGTCAGAATCATATATATATATATATTTTTTTTTTTTCCAGATTAACCAGTAGAAATTTAAAATCTGTTACCCGTCCAACAAAATGACTTATTTCTATTTAATAAAAACCAAAAAAAAACCAACAACAATTGGACAGCAATCTAAAGGTAGCGAACGAACCAATAAAAGTGCAGTGTTGAAAGTATACAAGCTAATTTCTCGTAACTAGTGAAAGTGATTCAACATGCACTGCCATAGAAACAAGAAAAAATCCGAACATGAACTGATCATATGAGAACCAAAATATGGGGAAAAAAATGTGCGTGGACAGCAATATACATTGATCAACTTAAACCGCCTGAGAGTCTTGATTGTGAAATGGATGACAGAGAAAGATGGTAAAAGATAGTCATAGCAAATGTTACAGTCTATAGATAGATACATAATAAAATGTGATGTAAGAAAGTTCAAAATTCCATATCAAATAGACTGTCTCCATCAATTATTTGTTTCAACTCAAATTATGTTTCTCAAATGACATAGTTTGACGCTTAATTGCAGAAGATAAAATGAACATGTACATAGAGAATCCTTGGTAAGTACAAATTCTGCACTAATAACTTTAAAAAAGCTTATCTTAACATAACAATTTCTAGTTAAAACTTTTAGCGGTTTGAAAGAGCATGAATTGAGAATCCTGATGTGATAAAATATATCTTACATTAAGGAATAAAAATGCACACATTGGATACAAAAAGATTTATATAGTTTGATTACAATAAATTTCATATAATACACTTATAGGTAAAGGGATGTGACTGAGGATTATCAGTAAATAGCATTTCACTCTGTTTACAGTTTTAAGGACCACACAATAAAGAAATCTATTTATTATCACCCTGATGATGTCAGATTTGTAACAAAGACTCATCAAAAAGCATCCCCATACATTGTTTTATCTCAATTATAATTTGTACATACATGTAGTTTTATGCAATTCATTGCCTCAGTCAACAGTTTATGCGTCCAGGTTCTCATTTCGGTGAAGCTGAAATTTACCAATAGTTTCAGAGCAAACTCTCACGAGATAATAATTTATATGAAATGAAGACTCCTTATCTTAGTTGGAATAGGCATCCAACTGCATAAATCAATTCTTAATGCCTTATTGCGTAAATAATGTTCACAAGATGATAAACCCTCTTCTTCTTTCTATTTTTACTAGTTATATTACTATCACAATTTCTCCTATCATTCAACAAGTTGTTTCTCTCATTTGAAGGTTGATTTCAGTTAAGAAGTGTTAGGAACATAGATAAATACTCAGTAAGCAATTAATCTTTGCTTCCTTGTACGATACTGTGAACAGATTGTAAAGCTTTTGTACATGGATTGTTTAGATAGATAATTAACAATGCCTCACAGCTATTCAAAAATATACAAATTGCAATCCTTTAGTTTCTCACTAAGGATGCTCCAGGTAAATGATAGCATTGGGCGCATTACTAATAAAATCATTGTTAGTCAACGCACAGCAATCTTGCACTGAGCTCTTAATTTACACCTACATTGCGTCTTGAAGGAATTGTTAATAAATATGTATTATCATATTTAATGAAGCATGTGATTATGAAGTGCACACAAAAATAGACGTAAGGATTAATACAAATTATAAATCACTTATTCTAAGTTCATATTTGTCTGTCAATAAAACACTAAGTTTATACTTGTCAATAAAACAAAATTAAGTTCATACCACAAGATTAATCTAAAACATAGAAGATACAAAGGAATCAAAAGCACCAATATAAAGATCCCAGAAGTTGTCCCTAATAAGGTTTAGTTTCATCCTAGATGTAATCTAGAATCTTTTTCTAGTATATCTAAAAAAAAACATGTCCTTTATTCTACCCCCCAAAAAAAAGAAAAAAAAAAAGGCAGCCGAAACAAACAAAAATAATGTTTTTCCGTCTTTGTCAGATCCAAAAATAAATAAATAAATACATTTTTTTTAAATTTGTCAGAAATAAGATCTGCCTCTTGATAAGAGGATGGGGGATAAGTGTTTTCGGTATGAAAAAAAACAACAGCAACCAAACAACATACAAATAATTGTGAAATCAGTATCTTGCTTTCAACCACACAGCCAATCTCAACATTAGAGAAAATTGCAATTGAAAGCAGAGGAACAGTATCAATACATTTTTTCCCTTTTGTACACACATTAGTTATAACTATTAAAATCAAGTTATTTACTGAATATAACAAATGCTTTTTTCACTGGACTGATTATAACAACATTCAAAGGAAAAGCAGGTGCATACAACTTTAAAGTGTACAAATTGATACATGTAATACTACTAGGGATGTGAGGAAAGTATTGATAAAGAAAGAAAAAAAAACCACTAATTTTTTATGTTCTACAATATGTCTGTTGGGACATAATTTACTCACACATTTTGAGTATATGAAAACAGATTATATATCTAGATCAAGTCTTCCAACAATTTCCGCAATGAGCTGCTGTGTATATCTGCTGCTCTTTTCTCCTGTCTCCAGCACTTCTTCATGGTTGGCGGTGGCATCCTGGTCATACTCCATAATAACTTTGTTGGTTATGAGGGACATTCCAAAGACCGTCATACCACAGTGCTTAGCCACAATTACTTCTGGGACAGTACTCATACCTGATAAAAAAACGATAGATATGAAAAAATTCGCAAGTATGTAACGGGTTGAAAAAATACCGTAACTATTTGAAAATTAAAATAGAATGTTTTGCAACTCTCATGACCATGCATAAAAAGCATTCTGTGCAAACGTTAGGCGATTTTTCACATAGTCCTTGGCCCTAACAAAACAAACTGAATAAAAAGTGAGCACTTTGGATAACCAGGCCTGCTGGTATAGAAGCTGATAATCCTGACAAAAAAAATAATGTTAATGCAACCATGAATTGGGCAAATAGAGTCAAGTTTATAAGTATAACTTTTTTAGGTTTGACAGAAAACAAATGAGTAAAGCGTAAACAGCACAGTACTAAACCCTAGCCTGATCTCCAGTTTAGATAGTGCTGTCCATACCATTACAATTTTTGCTATTATATGATAGCTTTTTAGCTTCTATTCACCCATGCCCCTAAATGTTGAAAACTCTCAACATGATTCAGCACATTTCCAGACAGTTTTGTTGAGAACAAACCAAACTTGCAAACACGACATTTTGTCGCATGACTAGACTCATGAAGACTACATGTAGAATTATTTAACAATGTAGGACCACGTTTGTTTAATTATGGATTCAGCTCATACAAGTATGGACAATTCGTATGTATGTATGTATGTATGTATGTATGTATGTATGTATGTATGTATGTGTGTGTGTGTGTGTGCATCTGTCTGTCTGTGTGTCTGTCTCTCTTTTCCTCCCTCCTTCTCTAGTTGTATACAGTATACAATACATTTACATTCATGAACTTATACTGTACTTTGCACAAGTTCAAGAACTTTATATATGTGGTGCTAGGTACTTGACACCCAAAATAGGGAAACCTGGATAATCGGTAAAAGATGCCTTCTCCTGAAATTTTCTCATTCAGTAGGTCCAACTCTATTGTATAAAAACACGAAATACAGTAGGTTAAACATGGGGGTGTAACCAGGACATGAAAAAAAATAATCTTGAACCATATTAGTTAACTACACAAGCGATTTTACTAGTAACGTTGGCACACCACAGGGAGACGGACTAAGCCCCGTGCTCTTTACCATATACCTCGAACATGCACTGAAAGACGTACGCACAGTTATAGGCGAACCTAAGTCACATATAGAAGAAAACCTACCAAGAGATATTGTATACGCCGATGACGTCGACTTTATAGGTATGTAATACATCGATATAGAAGCCGTACAAAGAACACTCCAAAAATACAACCTGAAGGTCAATGTCGACAAAACTGAGAAGACACTCCTAAGTAAAAATGCAGAAGCTTGGAGATCAACAAAAAAGGTTGGATCACTGATTGGCGAGGATGTAGAGAGAAGAAAACAACTATCGTACGTTGCCTTACACAAACTGAAGAACATCTGGATAGGAAAAGACAAAATTAATCAAAACACTAAAATAAAACTATACAAAGCACTAGTCAGGCCCATACTAACATACAATTGTGCAACCTGGGCACTGACACAGACCGAACTGAAAAAAATTGACGATTTCCACCGGAAACAACTACGACAAGTCCTAAACATTGACTACCCTACAAAAATTTCCAACAAATCGCTATACAAAAAATGCAACGAAAAACCTTTATCCACCCACATAGTAGAAAACCGTTGGCGCCTATTCAGCCATATTTTGCGCAGAGATAAAGATATACCAGCGAACAAGGCTATGGAGTTATACTTCACCCGCTTCGAAAAGGGATTTAGGGGAAGACCAACTACAACCCTACCACAAAATTGATGACTCCTAGGTTCTAAGTTCCAAACAATGTAGGCTCCCAAGACTTTTCAAATGACAGTCTTTTACTTGCAGCCATAAAAATGACAGTGAGGATACCACGACTTCTGTCTCAGTGACAATATACTAATGCTTTAATCACTAATGAACAAGGTGACCTAATTGGAACTCAAAACCCTCAACCTCCTGATTAGAATCTACACACTCTTCTATGGTACCACATCATGAACCCTCCTATGAGGTGAAGAGAATTCTACATTTTATAAGCCTACCTGTTGCATCAACACCAGCTATGCTTATAAGTCTGCACTCTGTTACAGTCTCGAAGTTGGGGCCCAACATCATACTGTAAACACCTTCATGAACAAGATCAGCAAAGCCCATTTCTTTAGCAATGCTGAGAGCAAGCTTTCTCAGCTCTATGTCATAAGCTCTTGACATTGGTGGAAATCTAGGACCAAACCTGTAAATAATACAACAAACAGTTCAATCAAAGCACTTAATAAATAATGTCAATAAAGTTTGGAGAACTTTAATGTTTTTTTAAAATAAAATATCCATACCCAAGGTTCAAAGAAGTGTTGGCCTGAGAAATTTAGGTGCATATTAAGTGGGACCAATTCAAGATGTACGGCTTAAAAAAAAAATCTTTGGCGATACTGATTTTCATAACTTAAAGATGACAAATTCCCACCATATATAAAGATATTTGATGTATTTTTAAAATAGGCTATGATCTTACATGTCATGAAAACCTTTAAATGACGTAAATACATATTCATATCTCTAATTCTTTTAACACTGCATAGATTAGATGCGTTAACATTGCTATATTAAAGCGCCTTATCTCTCCAAACAGCATATTCCAGATTTTGACAAACATTGCAAACATTTTGTAGACACATGGGTGCAAGTGAGTAGGGGTGGTGAATCCGGAAATTGTATTTTTCAAAATCCACCAATCCGAGAAAATTGACATGGCCTTTGCTAGTGAGATAAAGCAACTTCCCTTTCATAAATAGACAGAAGGTTCCAGTTATCCACCCAAAACACCAAAAAATACACACATTAATTTGTTCTGGAGAGAGAGAGAGAGAAAGAGATAGCAAAAGGAGGGAAAAGGAAAAGGAGAGGAAGGACAGAGATGGATAGAAGGCTGGAAGGAGATTATGTACGAGAGGGGAAGAGAGAAAAGGGCTGCCGGGACAGAAAGGAATGAAACTAGAGGTGAGAGTTGTCGTTGTTGAGTTGGTTTAACGTCATAATTCAACATTTTGAAAAAAAAAAAAAAACATTTTTCAGTAAGATTACATGAATCTAGATCTAGTTTACTTAGAAAACTTCTACAAATATTTTTGAATTTAACTTGGGATGGTGCAAACAAGGCAAATTTAGATATTTCCAAGATGGAAGCCTCCTTAGCTTTCGATTAGGATCATTTTTTTTTGAGGATTTATATCTTTTATTGACAGCATTGTTGTTTTTTTTGTGCTGAACCTAAAAGGTGAGAATATCTTATTTAGAAAACTTTCTCTACTTAGATCTAGTGACTGCAAAGTATGATACACAATCCTTAAAAATAATTGCTAGATCTAGACCTATAGATTCTAGATCTAAAATTCAGTCTAGATCTACACTGTGGGAGTTAACGAGTGTTTACATTGTAAACTCATAAGCCTACTGTAGTTTGTAGTCCAAGTCATAGATCTAGTGATACTGAAGTGTAGTGAATAGGGCATTGCAATATTGAGGAAGTCTTGGATCGTCCGCATATGTAGTGATATATATAGCCTATTAATTTCTCTTTTCCTATAATTCTTTTTAGATTATAAATGATAATGACAAGATTACTGTATATCGATTATCAAGGGATTTAGTAGAAGGAGAAAAATGGATGAAAGCAAATGGTATGCAAGAGGACAATGTGGATGGGACAGTAAATTTTATTTCTAAAGTGATTGAATTTTGGAAGATAATGAATGTAAAATCTATTTTTGAAGCCAAACGTCTTTGAGACCCTCTGTGTGAAGCCATTTATTCTCAAGATGATGCTCGATTAAACAAGATAAAGGAGATTTCTGTCTTTGCATTAGATTTACAAGGAGAACAAGGTAAAAGAGTGAAGAAATTAACCCGTGATACCTCTCTAGCAATCCAGCATCTATACATGCAATGGCATCAATAATATTGTAAAATTTTTATTGGAATCTTCCGACTATGTTTTACTTAAAAAAGTTAACTACAGATCCCATAGAAAAGGCCTTCAGAAAATTAAGACAGGGCAATGGTGGAACATACTTTATTAATGTCCAACAAATACTAGAAAAAGTTAATACATTTCAAACAAAAGTATTGCTGCGATTACTTGTTGATATTGATGAGTTTTCTACAGACTCTGGTCATACTTGTCATAAATGTCAATTTTCAATGGGCAGAGGATGTTTGTGGGTTGGTAGAAAAGTTGCCAGAGTTTAGTTTATATTGCTGGTTATGTGACAGAAAGATGATGTTTGTGAAGAACACGAGGACACATATAGTTATTTTGAAAAGTTTGGAGAGTTTACTTCAAGTTTAGACAGAGGTGGTTTGAAGAATGCTAATGATTCAACCGTCAGTGGACAATTTTCTACATAGTCTTTTCCTCCATCGTCAAACATGTGTGCAGAAATTCTCTACGTGATACACTGCTCAAGATCTCAGAAGCATTTGACTTTAAAATAAAGCATTACCATTGCTTCACATTGAGCAATATATTTTTCAACAATTTTTGTAAGATAACAAACCTGCCATCTGAGAAGAAGCCAAAACAAAATATATTGAAGCTATCCTAGGTTGGAGCTATTTTTGTCTTAATTAAATTTCAATTTTATAGTCTTTTCAATTTAACCATTTTTTCCACATTATTTGATCCCACTAATGTTATTTAATTTTGACAACCTTTCTTTGACACAATAAACCTATAAAGTGCTTCTTAGGCTGACAATTTTATCATATGCCCTGCAAAGTTCTTTTTTTTCTTCTTTTTAATTTGACCGGAACGCTTATAGACAATATATGAAACAATAGTGTTTTAAGGATAAAAAGCCTACATGTACTATTAATATATGTGTAAGCCTGCAATTTTTTCTTTATTCTTCTTTTATAATCCTAAATCATTCTTGTATGCCTTTCAAGCATTTTTGTAATAATTATAAAACACGAATTTGTTAGGAAAATTGTAACCGCCTCCACATTATTTCTAATGACGTACGTTGAATAGGCCTTGTTAAGTACTCCATGTTTCCGACGCAAAAGGTCAAAGTTCGAGTCCTGGCGATTGCGTTCCCTACTGGTTGGGTTGGTGTCAGTTTAGTGTGATCGACTGAGACAGGAGTCATGGTATCCCCGCTCTGTCTCGTGTGTGGCTGCATGTAAAATTGTCAGACGTCAGTCTTGAGGTCCGTCCACAATATAGCCTTTATAGTGCTGATGTTGGACGTTAAACCAACTCAACAACGACAAAGACCAAACGTCTTTTACCACTTTCGAGTCCCATGAAATGTTTTCGTATATTTTTAGAAGTTAATCATAATAATTCAACATTTTGAAAAAAAAAAAAAAACATTTTTCAGTAAGATTAAGAAAAAAATAATTTTGGCCTCTAGTCTGGACTTTAGCCGACTTCAACAGAGAGAAGTAATCACCGCCTCCACATTTTAAATGGTCTGCACAATGAGGAGGCTGTTAATATAGTAAGCTATGGTCGGAAACCAATGTTCTACCCCAGGGCCACCGCGCCCCCAGAGAGAGAGAGAGAGTGTTGAGTCCTATGATGGATAGATTAGATCTATATCTTCAGTTTGTGGTAAGACATCTCGAGTTCCTTGTGTTTTGACCAAGTATGTAGCCTATGTGAGAGAAACAAAAAGAACAGAAGAGGGAGGGAGTGAGAGAGAGAGAGAGAGATAGAGATAGAGAGAGAGAGAGAGAAGCGGGGGAGGAGAGAGACAGAATGGTATAGGACATTAATGGGTGAAGAACAGATTAGATCTTGAGCTAAAAAAATGCAAAGTCTAAGATTTAAAATCTGATACCTAATAGAATGAGAACGAAAGATGGTTTTGTACGCTGAAGGCCAAGGAAAAAATTCGATATAGATCTAGACAATGCACGCTCTTGCGAAATCCTGTATGGTGAGTTTCTGCAGTTCCGCCCTCTATTGAATATTTAAGAGAGAGAGAGAGGGAGAGGAAAAGAGAGAGAGAGAGAGAGAGAGAGAGAGAGAGAGAGAGAGAGAGAGAGAGAGAGAGAGAGAGAGAGAGAGAGAGAGAGAGAGAGATTGGAAAGGAAACTAAAAAAATACCAAAAAACACAAATAGTTAAAATAAAACACACATCTGATTGTTTTGATGCAAGCTTAAAATCCCCATTGGATTTTTCTTTTTGATAATACTTTTTTGGAAGGTATGATCAAATACGAAAGACAGTGCTTATAAGCTTAGCCAATGAGAGACAACCTTCTTCTAGCAAAGTCGGTGACGTCATAGCTTTGCGACCGGGAGAGTGCCAGAGTAGGAGACCCAGGGATCCCTCAATGGGCCTTATTTGCCAATCCAAGATTGCAATAAAGTTTTATCCAATCATTAAAAAAAAAAGACAACTCGCATAAAAATACCACCGCATTCGCAAAATAACCATTGACATGGTTAAGATGACTAAAAAATCTCTTTTAGAGAAAAAATTTTTCCGGTTATCGCGCGCATTCCTGAAGAAAATGTTTGACTTAAAACCAGATCACGGAAAACTAGACCACAATCATAGTGCTGCTTTGTGTCGGAAAAGAAATAATGTAGAAACGGACGGCATTTTAAGCGGTTATTCCGGAAAACTTGCACCCATATAGACTCTCAGTCTCAACGAATAACTATAGAATTAAAAGCTAGAAATCAAAAAGTAGTTCACTTTCATTTGCTCTGACACTCTAAGTTTGCAACTACTTGGCACCTGCATTGTTTCTTACAATGTATGTTTGAAGATTTGTAATACAAAGCTCTGTATTATTACAAAGATATAGAAATCTTGCTATTAACAGATACATTTTTGGTTCCAAAATACAAAAAAAGTCTTCCTCTTTTTCTTGTTTTCTTCGAACTTAATTCAAAACCCAATGAGATTTAACAACCATGAACCATATCTTAGCTCTTTCTATACTAATGTTCAAATTAGATCTGGTTTACGATGCATACCCAGCAGTGTCAAGTATCAGAAGGAATCCTGACTAAAAAGAACAGATTAACCAAACTGCCAGTTCCAAAAACATATAGTGAGCCAAATATCTTACAGAGAATGCAGTCCCAGGAACTTCAGAACTCTTAAGAAGAGTCGAGTGAAAACAACCCATTGGCATTGATCTGAGCTGAAAGGCTTTGGAGTAAAGTTCACTCTTTTTATCTCTGAGAAATATTTGACATACTGTGATGTTAACCGTGACAAGCTGAACAATCTAATTTAGACAGGCTACATACTTTTATTGCAAATTTCTACCTTCTACTAGACTTCTAACAAACCTAATGACTACATTTCCCCCCTAATGACTCAGATGGCCTGATCACAAATACATGTACTTGAAGTACATTCGAATAAAAAAAGAACTTATTTTAGATCTAAGTTTGGCGATTTAGAATAAATTATGAATATCAGTATGAAAGGAAGGAACAGAAGTTTCTCATAAATTAGGTGCCCCTAAAAAGTACTGCGTCAACAGTAAGTCTCTTTAAAAAAATCATGCATGAATAAGTAGCAAAAAATTTCCAATGCCTTGCCTCTCATCGTTGATGCCAACAAGAGGATTAACACCCGAAAGATTCAAATGATCCTTGATGACCATCATGTCACCAACATTGAAATTTCTATTGATGCCTCCAGCTGCGTTTGTCACAAATAGTACCTTGATACCCATGAGCTTCATAGTACGCACAGGAAGTGCTATCTGGAAATATTCAAAAGAATGAGCCACATCAGTGCAGCTAGGCTTTATGTTCCAGCCACACATCTTTCATGAAAGAAGATAAAAATGTTAAGTTAGGCATTATAAATGTCAATCAAAAAAGCCATCTCAGCTACAAAACTCATCATTTGGATGATGCAACAACTAATAATTATTTGATTGCATGCTTACACATTGAATTAAAAGGTATTATATAGAACAATGTAAATACATTTGAGAGAAAATATATTATGAGTAAATTATATATAAGATGGCTTAAGTAAAAAAAAAAATGAAACTTGTGAATGAATCAGACATAAAACGAATTTTGGGCATGTTCTTTAAAAAAAAAAAAAATTTTGATGAAGTTAATTTTGTTGTCTGGCTTTTAGAAAAATCCATTACTAATACTATTTCATGTTTGAAAACAAATGGGTCATTATCCTTTTTTATTTTTAAAGGAACAATTAATGGGTCAATCTGGATTCTTTTCAAGTTTGTAAACTAATTTCATTCTTTTAAAAAAAAAAAACTATTTAAAGTCCACTGTAAATGGAATGGCCCCAAGTTTATTTGGCAGTTAGAACTTAAATAAAGCAAAAACTTTAGTCTTTCATGAATCATTTTTATGGAAGCAATGGTCTTAAAAAAATATCAATATCATTGTAAATAATATATAGATTATCAATAAATATAAATCAAGGTACATGTATATGAGAAAACATTTAACTCTTGGTGTGTAGCACACAAAAATAGCCCATTTCCTCTTAAAAAGTGTGCAACACATGCATACATATTTTAGATACATTGTGTGATTGTTAGTTTTACGAGCAATACAAAATGGTGCAGGAAAACTTTTTTAAGAAGAGAAACGTACCACCAGTATAAGAGAAAAAAACAACAACAAAATCCTTTACCTTCTGAGGTGAGTAGCCCTCGTAGCAATGCACTCGACCTTGCATCAACACAACACTTTTGTTTCTTAGGGTTCCAAAGATCAATTTTCCTGCATGACCAGGCACTGAGAATTAAAAAAAAAATTTTTTTTTTTTTTTTTTTTACAGGAGACAGAAAGAAGTCTTAATATTATTCTAACCAAATCAAACCAAATATCCAAGTTCAAGTTGTCTAAATTGTTGAAACCACATTACATTCATGTAAACTAATAGGCTTTCAGAAATAACACAAGGATCAGATAAAAAAAAGTATGAATCAAAATGATTATTTATTTTAATGTTTTTAATCTTATTGTTGAAAACTTTCACATTTGTGACGCACTGCTTGCTTTAGATGATCCAATCTTCGCCAGTGATGTACAGAATTGATTGACTGTCCATGTCATATTCCAAAATGTCCAACAGAATAATATACTTTCTGTCCCAGAATACACTAGCCATGAGAAAGTGTGCTACAATCCTACGCAACAAAATAACACCCCATACTGTAAGAATGGTCATTGATTGGTTTCAGCAATATGGATGCTAACAATTGCCTCACCCCTTCACCCAGTTCACAGCCC
Organism: Elysia chlorotica; assembly: GCA_003991915.1. Lineage (NCBI taxonomy): Eukaryota > Metazoa > Mollusca > Gastropoda > Plakobranchidae > Elysia > Elysia chlorotica. Next base: position 277,024 of record RQTK01000463.1, read on the forward strand.
TGATCTTGCACCTTTGTACTATAATATCTTTGAGACAAGTTAAGGCCGTTATGACATGTTTTGCATTTCTTTAGGGAAAAGCCTCATGTACCACATGTATTTCTTTTAAAATCTTTTTTTTAATTTTTTATTATTATTATAGAGCAGCTTAAAAAAAGCTAAAATACTGTACAAGAAGCATTTTAAAAGGACCATTTTCTCTTTAACAAAAAAAAGTGCTCACTGAGTTGATTTAAGCAAATTAAGTTTACTAAGAATAGAAATGTGTAAGTATGGAATTTCAGTGTGAAACAATGTAAAATAAGACCTTTGTTGAAGTACAAAAGCTGTACAGTCAAACCTGCTCAAGCGACCAGCTATCCACCACCCCCTTGATTTTTTACTATATAAATACACCCCATAAAATGACCACCTCTCCACGACCATCTATTTTCTCTACCAAAATGGCCTTTCGCCTGTTAAAGCGACCACCCCATAACATCATTTACCAGTCTTGACCATGAAAGGTGCGGCAAACAAAAGATGACTTAACATTCGGTATGTTTGTTTGACATGCTTCACTGACCACCACGAGCCAGTGCGTCGATGTTGGGAAGATTGCGTGTCTAGACAGCTGTCAGCAAGAAGGCCTCGGTGAACGGCGGATTGCGTGTCTAGACAGGTGTCAGACAAGAAGGCCTCGGTGAACAGCGGATTGCAACTTCAAAAGAGAGAGAGAGAGAGAGAGAGAGAGAGAGAGAGAGAGAGAGAGAGAGAGAGAGAGAGAGAGAGAGAGAGAGAGAGAGAGAGAGAGAGAGAGAGAGAGAGAGAGAGAGAGAGAGAGAAAGGGGTGATGGGGAATGGAATCAGGCACATTTCCGTTTGAAGACTCGTGTTCGATTCTTGCCCCCCCCCCTCTCCCTTTCCTTCCCCTCTTCAACATAAAACCTAAGGTAAAGAAAAGAAAAAGATGGACTACCGAAAGGAAAAATAGAAGAGATATAAGAATGCGAGAGAGAGACAGAAAAATGTAGACCAAAAGAACGAGAGATGTGATATATTTGCAGACTCTGTGATCATCGTCTCCATCAATAATTTAGGGCACAAAACGCCTCACATATTTTTGTGGTTGGGAACTCAGAAGGGAAAGTTTTGACCTGTCCAAGACGACCACTTTGACCCAGGATCTTCAGTGGTCGTCTTAGACAGGTTTGACTGTATTAATTTGAATTGATACAGTTTTCTAAGAAAAGATCACTCATTTTCTTAATGTATCCACTTTATAAGAGACAGGTAAGTATGTGCCTACATTTCTTTCTACCATCAGCAGCCTCGGTAAAAATTGCAGAGTGATAGGCTTTTTGTCCTCATGTAAATATTGCAAACTGTCTACTGTGTTCTTTTGTGTGTCATCTCCCTCTACGTTTCCTTCACTGACATACAGTCTTTTTCTGGTCCATTCGCTCTGTTTAAATGCCAAAAACAGGTTTAACACAATTTTTTAAATAAAAACAAGATAAAACGTTTTTGTACAGATCTGGGTTTACTTTATATATACCAAAAGGATGTTTCTTTTTTTTTTTTTTTTACGTGATGCTTCTTTCCATTACAATGTTATTAAGTCAGTCTATTATAAAATAAAACAAATGAGAATACTATTTTCCTTTAAATCTAATAAACCTCACGATGCTCTGATTGCATTTCTATATTAAAGACTTACCTGTGCTGATTGGAAATCCAGGTATTTCATTGTAAGGAATAACTTCTCTATCTTCTACCATATCTGCCAACTTTCCCAGTCCTGAACCACATATAATACCAAGTTTTGGGCGACATTTCACTTTTGAAAGGATGTCATTTGCAATCTGTTGGATGTCTTCATATGTGAAACTGAAAAGATCATTGAAAAATAAAATTTTTGATTTATTAGTTGTAGTGGTGCGAAAACAGTGATATTCCATAATTAATAAATATAAGTTACACCAGGAAAGATCGCCCCCCCCCCCAATTGTGTAATAACTGAAATTGAGCTGCATCACCTATTTGACAATTTTTTTGGCAAGCTGTTGCAGCTGACTCTCAGCATAAAAAGAACAAAAGTAATGGCACAAGATGTAAAACTACCTCCAACAATCAGCATTGACAATGAATTTGTTGTTGTTACAACTTCACCAACCTTGTTTTCACTATCAGTATCACTGACAATCTATCGTTTTCACTATCAGTATCACTGACAATCTATCTCCTGATTCTGAGATTGACAAACACATTGTGATTTAAAGGTTGCTGCTGTAATGAAGAAATTGGCTAAGAGGGTGTAGGACAATTGGCAACTCACAATAAAAACCAAACTCCATGATATGGTCTTGCAACTTAATAGCCTATTGAATGACAGTGAAAAGCAGATTGTGTATACATGCCAAGCATGAACACTGATTGAAAAGCTTTCACACATGCAACCTCAAAACATCTTTTGGCATCAAAACACAGAGTACTAGAGAAAGACAGCTCAACGAGTGTAATCTCTGCCAGCGTCACTTGCTTTGGCTTAAATGATGTAAAATCCCAAAAGACATCTAGTGTATGGTGAGCTGATCTCTGGAATTTGATCTAGGTCTCCCAGTAAGTTTAAGTGGTTGTATTTGTAACTGTAAGTATGATCCCAAACAAACAGGCATGGACTGAAACACAATGGCCATTACTTAAGAAGACCACAACAGACTCACTGTGAGACAACCAACATGACAAGCAAGTAGAAGAAAGATGAAATAAATAGAGGAGAAGATTTGAGACAGGTGCAGATTGAACCTTTTGAACCTTGAAAAATATGGTTCACACAAAAAATTCAGTTTTGCCTCTCGACGGAAATTTTGCTCAGTGGTCTCTGAGCTTCTGCTTCATGAACAAGAAGGCAGTACTTATCTGCAGCTGCGCAAAGGCTGAAATCAAGGTGTCTGCAAGATCAGATCCCGGAGGAAGGAGTTGTCTAAGTTGATCAAGACTAGAGCATTGGAATAGTTTGTGTTAATGTTTCTAAATTCTCATAATATAGGGAATCCTCTGTAGAAGGCATTGGGTTTAATCTGGCTGTGTTCTGGTGTCTGTATAGGGTCATTTTCCTGGAAGTTCCTCTTTACCATTGTTCATCCATTCTTTAAATTTTTTTCTAATAATTGTTTTTGAGCGTCATTTTTATTTGTTGATTGTCAGAAAGGAAGAGAGAAGACAATGACCCGGCAAGTAGACAAAAAGTGATCAGTCGTAAAAAAATAGTGATCTGTGGTCAATTTTCTGCTTCAAGTTTCCTTGAGTAGTTTTTCTTCTTTTCAATATTTTTTTTATAGAACAAGATACTAACTGCGGGCGTTCAGTAGATTGAGCTAGTCCTCAGAATGCATTTATTTGGTTGGAGAATGCGAAAAGTTTTCAAAAAGAGACTTGATCTCAGTATGTTGATCGATCAGAGAGAGAGAGAGAGTTATCACAACCATGAAGTAGACAAGTCCCAATTCTAACATTTTTTAGACATGCCTCTATCTTACTTCTTTATAAACATAATTTTCTGGTACTAATCGTTCATAAGTTTTTGTTTTGTCTTGAATTTTAGGAAGTGGCTATACATATCTAAATTTAATTTCACTATGAGATATACAACAAGAAATGTAAAAATTATTCTTATAAAATACTGTAGTTTGTACTTTGAAATATATCTTCACCCTGGAGTTGCAGCTTCAAAATATTGTGCACCCTTGCATTACTATGTTGTTTTTGTTTGTTTCAAATAGGGCATTGATTGTCAAGTTATATCTCTGTCGTGATTTGATCTATATTATTCTATGTCTAGAATGGCGTATGCTACCGATTTAATTAGCCTTATATTTTTCAACTTCACAGTTAATGTTCTCCTCTGACTCACTGGGGTCTTAATTATCTTACTGTTTATTTCGTGAAAAGAAAAAAAAGACAGAAAAAAATTCTTCCAATTTAACGTCATCAACATTTCGATCCCATACCGACTCGAGACCTACGGGAAAAGGATCAAGCAGAGTTATCATTCCCTGGATTTATGTGAAAGCCGAGGCGACCTCAGAATAGAACCTAGAGCCGGCGCCACCATAATGAATTCCAAATCGAAATATTGTGTAATAGCTGCTTGTTTTGTCCTTTATTTTCAATTGTTTTGTTGTCGTTAATAGATAAAAATAAGAATCTAATGCAAAACATTTTGTTGTCACTCAAGAAGTTTAAAGTTACATGCAAATAGGTTGAATTAGATCCAAACTCCATTTACTTTTTTTTTCTAGTATCAATTTCTAAATCTAATACAGGCGTCGCCATACTAGGTTGGGTTCTAGATCTTCTCTGCACACAGTGCTGCTTCATTTATTAAGATTTTAGGGGTGAGGCATAGATCATACACTATGTATTTTCTTTTACTTTTCCATTAATTTTTCACACCACTTAAATCCATGATAGATTTCTAACCCTTTAAAGTTTTATTTAAGTATTCAGATTAGGTCCAGATTCGTTCAAGATCATGTGCTATAAAATATGAAAAAAAAACACAACAAAGCTTGAATAAAAAGAACAGACAGACAAAGGACAAAAACCAAAGAATTTTTAATTTATCAAAGAACAAGTGAAGAAATTTTTAACAGATCAAAATTTAAGTCAGTATTCGGATGAAACAGAAGGAAAGAGCCTTCTTAGTGTGTTCTTGAAAGTTAAAATGAATATGCAAATTAACATGCACATTTATGTCATTTGACCAGAATTATTTTTAAAAGCATATATTTTGTTTTTTTAAAGACAGAAGTATAGTGAATTTATAGATGCAACCATCTATAAACATGTTTGAGTTCTAAGACCAACAATGGATCGAGAAATTTTTTTTCACTGATAGCAGTTCCTCTTCACATAATTATGCTATCTCATTTAATCTAGTCCCGTTTTCTGAATTACATATAAAAGCATTTTGTAATGTTTTCATTTATGACACAGGGGGGGGGGGAACTGTAGTGAAACGTAAAAGCCATCGTCCCTTTTTTTTTCAAACTTCAAATGGTGTTCAACTTAAAGGCCACCCATATGTTGATTTAGTTCTCAGTCTTAGGCGTAGGCACAGTCTACTCAACTGAATTCTATTCAATTTCACATAAAATTGAAATTGTATAAATGCTGCAAAGTGTTATTTTGGGTGCAATATTTTTTGAACGTAAGGAACAGTATAAATCCTTATTTAAAGTCTAATGCAGTTACCTCTCTTCTATGTCCGTTTCCGTGGAAACAGAGGGTCTCCTGCTCATATAAATATCATTTTCATATAAAGGAAAGTTTAAAAGCTAAAATATGATACCAAATATATAGGCCTATCATTCTTTTATATTGAAAATTAGTCAATATTAGTCCTGGAAAAGGAAACCTTCCTGAGGAGTGTTTTCCACCCTATGTGTTTCTGTCAATTTTACCTCTATGCCCACTGCATTTATAACTAGCAAAGTAGCATTGTATTTTTGTATTTGGAAAGAAACCCTCGCAGAACCGCTAGATATAGATCTCCACTCATTCTCTCTCTTGGTAGGTCTATAGATATTATTATCTAGATCTAAATTGTAAGGCTGCAAGTGTAGGTACAACGTCGCGGCACCTTACGACACGTTATAACAATATTTATCTCTATACATGTAAGAATAATTACAACGACTCGGAAGCTACCGCGACCTTGTACCTACGGCTCCAAGTCTAGATTCTAAGAATAATTCTAATCTAGATTTCTAGATCGAGTGCCTCAAGAATGTTTACCTTTCCATTTTTTGTTCTATATTATCTACAATAGAACAAGAATTGGTCCAGAGAACAAGTGCGAAAAACACTTAACAGTTCCTCCACAGGATAACCAATAAATCTAGAATGTAAATATCACTGTCAGCGAATTACAGTACACCAGGCCTAGATAACAGGATGTCTGACAGCTGACTGAGTGGCTGACCGACTATCCGAGATGTTTGAGACTGACTTTCAGTCCGAGTGCGACACCACCGGCAAGCAGGCACCTATGCGTGGAGGCCTCGCTGACGCAACAGCGAGTTACGCCGTTTTTTTCCGCGTGGCTCAGTCAAAAAGCATCGATGTAAACAAAATGCTATGTAGTCAGGATTAACAGTAACAGAAAACCAGTTGTTTTGGAGAGGTCTACAATAATTATATGCGATTATTCCCAGCTGGGCTGTCATTACTATGATGTATTATTCCCAGCCTGGTTTTCCCATGAGAGACAGCCTGGGCGTGGCTTAATTTTATTCCCAGCCTGTTCTTTTTCATCGAGAAAATATTTTTTATTTTATTTTGAGGGACAGCATGACTATGAATGGTTAGAAACATTAATCCCAGTCTTCTTTAAAAGACACTCTTTTCTCTATGGTTATGTCTTTTGTGACGGTCACTGGACAGCCAGGCTGTGAGTGTGAATAGTATTAAATAAAAATTATATTACATGTATGTCCAGCCTGTTTGAGTGTGTGTACGTGCTTATGACTATGAGCAGCTGATAAGAACTTATTTTAATTACCAGTCTTTTCCCGTTTTTAGTTTGGTTGTCTGCAACACTTGAAGCTCTTATCTAGATTTTAACTTTGATTCAAATCACAGAGTGAAAAAAGAAAACTTGGAAAGATTTCACTGAAACAGGCTTGGCAAAAAAAGCAGGCTGGGAATAAAACAATTAGTATTTGGCAGCCCTGTTGGGAATAATCATTCTGATTACTTTAGACATTCTTAAAAGCAACGTTTTTTGTACTAAATTAATGCTTTTTGTTTTGTGCGAGAGCACACGTGTAGTTCGGAGAAGTCTATACGCACAATACATGTACCATTCTTTCTGTCCAAATATGGACACATCCTACTCACGCATACAAACACCTTTTAAAACTTAGAAAGACCGGAGCTTTACCCCTGCGTACTGCGTGAGTCGGCTGTCTGGAGTAGTCTTGACGAGGACTGCAGAGGAGAAATTTTAAATTTACACATGCAATGTAAACCATTGAGACACTGATAGCTAAAACAAACAAACAAACAAAAAAAACAAAGAAAAAAAATAAAAACAAACATCAACAATAACAAGTCTACGCTTTTTATTTTCTATTTTCAGCCATCAAGGTTACTAAAATTCTATACAATTTCTCTTGATTTTTTAGTTACATGATACAGTATCTGCGTTTATTCGACAGACAGGTAAGAAACGTTATTTTATAAGACATACAAAAAGGAAATTCAGAAAGATGTCGGCCTATCTCACCACCCTAGCCATCTTATTTTGTTATCGAAATTATTTTGTTGTTTTGCTTCAGTAGAAGATAAAAACACACATGCAACAATAGGCCTAATGTACCCATTTACTGTCAAACGGAATAATAATAAATAAAAAAAGAAAAAGAATAACCTTGATTTCATCTGTCCAATCTAAGAAAATGTTTGCAGTGTCATAATGATGTTACAAAAATGTATAACGTGTATCTCAGCATCTTGGTACATGTATTTAACCTTCACCGCCACTCGTTATTTGTATATTGTTAAGGCATTCGTGGGTGAAAATCACCCAGTGACATATATAAAGAGGAAATGGGCAAAGCGTTTATCAAGTTAATAATTGTATTGGATGAAATTAGCCTGTCTTTTATTGCTTTCAGTCTCGCGCCATATTATTATCGCCTGCTACACAAAGTTTCTGTTTTACGAACAATCCTCCTGTCGTTCTTTTCTGTCCTGAATAATTCTCTCTCTCTCTCTCTCTCTCTCTCTCTCTCTCTCTCTCTCTCTCTCTCTCTCCCCTCTCTCTCTCTCTCTCTCTCTCTCTCTCTCTCTCTCTCTCTCTCTCTCTCTCTCTCTCTCTCTCTCTCTCCCTCTCTCTCTCTCCCCCTCTCTCTCTCTCTCTCTCTCTCTCTCTCTCTCTCTTTATTCTGCTTCTTTTTCTTCCTCCTCCTCCTTTTTTTTTTAAATCTTCTTCTTCTTCTTCTTCTTCTTCTTCTTCTTCTTCTTCTTCTTCTTCTTTTCATCCTCCTCCTCCTCCTCCGCCTACTCCTCCTCCTCCTCCTCATCGTCATCATCACCATAATACGTTAAATAATAATGTAGTTTATAACTGGATTGTAGCACAAAAACGTATAAGACTGAAAGCCATTCAAAGAAATGCAAGTTCATGTTCAGCATAGGACCAACCGATTGAGAAACTAAAATCTAATCTATTGAATCAATTTGTTACGCATTTCTCTCATGCTCCGTATAATGGTCATGGCACATGCTAAATTGTGGCATAGTACCACACTGTTTCAACCGAAACCACGACTTGACGCCCAAACTTTAAATTTGTCATTTATTAAACACTCTTATCTGTGTCGCTGCCGATTTGATACACTTGAGATAATATTAATAGATTGACAAGAGGTTAAATTCTTAGCTTTCTGCTTTAACTTTATTTTTTTTTCTTTCTATTACTTTGCATACCCTGGGGGGGGGGGGGTGTCTAAGATAATGTGTAAGTTACAGGGAACGTGCAAAAATTCACTGGTACACTTTTCAATTTTTTAATTAATATCTGGTTACTACAAACAACACAGCCGGCAAAGTGAAAATAAGACGAAAATCAAGAATAACCGATATTAGAATGATTACATGTGAAACATATCTACCTCAAATAACGATTTATAAATATCGGAAGTAACGTGACCGTACTGTCCCCCGAATTAGACGTCAGCAAACTAAGGTAATGGTTGTTTTCTACATGGTACATGTACCTCAGGGGTATAACTCAGTAGCAAAAGTATCATTAATTTGTGTTATATCGGGCTGTAACCTACATAAGTATAGACCTTTCTATATGTAAACTTGCGAGTTTTACTCTAGTTTTAGACTTTTAAGGTCTTTTACCTTTGACTTAGCAAGTCAAGCTTACCGCAACTATGCTAGGGGAGCTAGCATGCATTATACTGGAGTAAATTTCGCCACCACCTCAGTAGTCGGAATGGCTTTGGGGATGGCGTCTTATCAGATAGAGTTACCGGGTCGAACAATGGAAGCTTTCTACTTAAACGCTGAGCGGTACACGCTACATACTATGGTTTGGGGTGTGGGTGTGCACTGACATCGTTCGCTTCGTTACTATGGTCGTTTGAGACTGCGTGTTAATTATAGAGCTGGTCTATGGTGCTGTCACATCATAGAAGCTAGGAGTTCCCGGGTGGATAAGATTACCGTTATGGCACCAAGCTGCTCAAGACTCATAGTTCTCTGCGTCAAAGGTTCGGGCTCTACAGCGCAAACACTCGACCAGGACTTGCTCTCGACACGCGCAGTTCGGCCTCTCGAATCCAGATGAGGAGCTCCGAAAACTGCTCTACATTTATAGTACTATCGAACAAAGATTTTCTTGAGATTTCCCGATCAGAGATAGGAATCTCCCTGAGTGTCAACCTTAATGAGGGAGGGGATATCAAATTAACTGAAAAGTACCGAATTCACCCCATATCATCGCTCACTCGGTGACACAGCCGTCCGATAAAAAGTTCCCTGCTTACAAAGAGGATCCCGTTAGTAACCTCACACGCACCCAACCTTCACTCGTACAATGTTACAATGCATGTAGTGTCTAAAGTACGGAAGTCAAACCCTCAAGATCCACCCTTATCCATATCACCCATCGCCACAGATACCGCAGGTGGGTCTACTACGATGTAAACCTATGATCTTAGGAAGTGCCATAACGGTAATCTTATCCACCCGGGAACTCCTAGCTTCTATGATGTGACAGCACCATAGACCAGCTCTATAATTAACACGCAGTCTCAAACGACCATAGTAACGAAGCGAACGATGTCAGTGCACACCCACACCCCAAACCATAGTATGTAGCGTGTACCATGAGTTTATCCTGTTCACATGCTTCAAGTTGGGTGGCTTGTAGGTATGATAATAATATAAACAGTGATAAGTGATGTTTATGTTAGTTATTATGAATCAGGATGGAAACGTTGATACGATATGATTTGATGTAGGAGACAGTAGATTATGAATCGATAAACATAATGAAATATTAAAGTTACATGTATAAGATTGCGTGTCTAACACGATGGTTGTGTAATTTTCTTTCAGCGGCTATAGGGAAGCTACTGACTGGGTTTTTATTATTGTACTGGGTTTATTTTTGGATTGTTTTTATTGTTGTACTGATTTTTGGGTTATTTGTTTGTATTGGATTGAGTTTGATTTAGTTAGTTTAGTATTTTTATTTTGACTGCAATAAACTTCAAAACTTACGAAAGTAACGTTTTAACTTTTCCTACATACTTACCTGTTGTGCCTTACCACTAGCCACACTACTCACTAGTCTGTCATACTAGGTGACTTAGTTGGAATTCGCTAAGTTCACTGATAAAACAAAACGAATTCCTGGCGTTGTCGGACAATCTACACTTTCATTCACACACACACACACACAATACTTTGCACTATCACACATCGAACCTGTTTAATTGAGAACTCACACTGGGTGTGGAGTTTAGTTTGAGGATTATAAGGACAGACGGAAAAGTAGAGTAGTTGCACCAGCTAATCAAATTTGGCACCAGTGCTTTAGAGAAATTAAAGGCTGGTAGCAAGCCAACATTTGGGGTTGTAGATAGGATCTGCAACACACAACACATTAACAACAACGTTTAATATAGAGCTGGACGGGCAAGCCAACATATATTTTAAGTGTTAACTTTAAATCTAGGTACTGTATGACCTAGTACCCCCAGTACCGCTCTTTAATATTTTGTGACATACATGACCTTCTCCTTCTCGTCCATATGTCCCTCCTGCATCACCATCTCCTCCTCGTCCACTAACATCTCGTTCTCTATAGCGTCGGCTTCCAAAACAGGTCCGCGTATTTCTCAGACTGACTGGTTAGGTCGGTGTCAGCACAATGTGACAGACCAAGTCCCAAGGTGTCGCCTAGTTGCTGGCGTCAAATGTTAGGAAACAAATTTCACCTTATTCCTCCTCTTTCAACATCTTCCCCATCCCTTTAATTCCCTTCATCACCATCTCCTTCTTTATAGACATCATTTTCATCCTTATCTTCTCCTTTATGGACATCCGTTTCATCACCATCTCCTTTATCGACATTCTTTTCATCATCATCTCCTCCTCTATCGACACCCTTTTCATGACCATCTCCTTCTTTATCGACATCCTGTTCATCACCATCTTCTCCTTTATCGACATCCTTTTCATCACCATCTTCTCCTCTATCAACATCCTTTTCATAACCATCTCCCCCTCTATCAAAATCATTTTCATCATCTCCTCCTCTATCGACACCCTTTTCATCACCATCTCCTCCTCTATCAACATCCTTTTCATCATCTCCTCCTTTATCGACCTCCTTTTCATCACCTTCTCATCCTCTATCAACATCCTTTTCATCATCATATCCTCCTCTATCGGCATCCTTTTCATCACCATCTCCTCCTCTATCAACATCCTTTTAATAATTTTTCGTTTTTTATTTCATCATTGATAAACCAATAGAGATTTTTTTAGACGAAACGAGGCACCTTCTTTGAGACAGCTAAAAACAAAGGATGTCAAGTTGTTGACTCATACAAATTTATCGGCCTCACTATTTATTGTAAGCTTCATTACACATAATTATTGAAATCCTGATTTTTTTTTAAATAGCTAATGAAAGACTACTTTTTTTTTTTTTAAAGGAAATTAAGTCTTAAATGTCGGCTATAACATTATGAACATTTTTGAATGTCTCCTGTATCCAAAGTTTTATATCTTTTGGAATTTCATGTTTTGGAGGAAACTTATCAAAAACCCACTCTTAACTGTGAACTAACCCCTTTTAAAGACATGTATGTTTTACAAGTAATTCGGTGAATACGAAATATCGCAAAGAAATAACAGATTAATAATAAAAAAAAGGACCAAAAAATAGACGGATAAAAAAATTCGTTTGTACCAGACTTGTGTTTGTAGGGACATATATTCTTATGTGTGTGTAAAGAGGTGTGTTTTTCGAAATAACAATTATATTATGTCTGACAGGGTATAATCTCAAACGTGTTAAATGTGTATTTAAAATGCTTTTTTTGTTGCATCTCACACATGTATTGATGTTGTTAATTAATTAATTAATAATAATAATAATAATAATGATAATAATAATAATAATAATAATAATAATAATATGTTTTTAGTAGTTATCAAAGCTACACAATTTTTCACAGGATATTAATATTATTAATAATAATAATAATAATAATAAGTACATTTTTATAGCGCTTTATGCCGAGGCCTCAAAGTGCTTTACAATATTCTTTCATTCGTCCATACTAATTGTACATCAGACACACCCACACCCATACAAACACAATGCACGCACAGGCACTCATTATCCAAAAGCAAAATTTGACATGATATTATTATCAAGATAATTTTTAAATAGGTATGTCTTGGGGTGTTTTTTGAAAATTGCAACATTACCTGCAGACCTCAGTGAAAAAGGCAGAGAATTCCAAACACGTGGGCCTGCAACGCTGAAAGCTCTGTCACCATAAGTCTTAAGGTTAGATCTTGGTACCTGTAAGATTATGTATGCATGATCAAGAAAAATGTCCCCATGGGATAATAACGGAAGAGCACAGGGGAAAAACGATAAGGTCGCAATTTTTCATAATTGAGTCATCCCCCTAGCCCATTAACACCCTCATATAGTTTCAAAGGAAAAAACCAGCAGATCCGAGGTAAAATTTAAAGCTTATCTTCTACCCTCCTCTATCGACATCTCCAATATCAACATGTCTTCATTCAGGACCAGCTCGTCACATTATTGTTACTCCTCATCCATCACCACCTCCTCCTCTGTTGACATCTCCTTCATCACCATCATCTCCTCTTCTGACATCATTCATACATGTATCACCATCTCCTGTTTTAGCTACCTTCACTTCATCATCACCATGTCCTCCTCTATCGACTTTTCCTTCATGACCATCTCCTCCTCTATCGACATCTTCCTCATGACCGTCTTTAATTGAAATCTCATTTATCGCCATCTCCTTCTCTATCGACTTTTCCTTCATGACCATCTCCTCCTCTATCGACATCTTCCTCATGACCGTCTTCTCCTCTATTGAAATCTCCTTTATCACCATCTCCTCCTCTAACGTCATCTGCTTCATCATCATCTTTTCCTTAGTTGACATCCTCACCCATTAACATCTCATCCGTCAGCAATCAAAAGTTATTGGCAGATCTCTGTACGCCCAGTGGACATTGTGAAGATGGCTTTCGTTACTATGGGCATGCATTACGAGTTTGACTAATATCATTCGGCATGATGAATTCTGGAACTACCCTAACCCAAGCTGTGAAAAATTATGCTCAGCGGAATGAACCATGTGACTACTTATGTGGATGACACCTTGGTACACACTGAGACATTTGAAGACCATTTAGGAATTTTTTATTAACTATTTTGTCGTATGAGGGAAGCAGACGTCATGGCTCGATCAAGCAAGTGCATGCTTGCGTCATCAGAATTCGAGTTTGTCGAACATTGGGTGGGAAGAGGTAGAATTACTCTTCAAGACGACAATGTTGCCAAGGTCAGAGATGCCGCAAGACCAAAGACAAAGAAGGAAGTTTGATCTTTTTTTGGACATAGATTACTATCATAATTTGGTTCCTAACTTTGCAGCTTTTGCGGCCCCATTATTTGATCTTGTTAGGAGAGGCATGCCAAATCTAGTTCAATGGGATGGACCAGAAGGGAGATAACATCTTGTAACAAAACATAACTGCCCAAATTCCATCAAAATACAAATTCTCGCTTGTGGTCCATACGATTGTAGTTAAATAAGGAATTATTTCTTAAAATGATAAAACTACTAGCTAATCCAGAACTTAAATTTTGAATGTTTCGGTACTAACCCGGGAAGGCTTTAGTTCTGTGAGATACCAGCTTTCCTTGTGGGTTTCACCTGGTATTCCTTGAAAAAAAATGGAAAAAAAAAGGGTGAAAGTGAATTATTTAAGTTACCGGAAAAAACAAACTACTATCCAATCATAAACCTTGAAACCTTGGTGTGCACAAGCAAGCTATGGGGGCAATATATAGGCAGTTGAGCTCGTTAAACGTCCACTAGCAGCACTATGTAGGCTATATTGTAGAGTAGTCCAAGAGTGACATCTGACAATTTTATGTGCTGCCACACATGAGACAGAGCGGGGATACCATGACTCCTGTCTCAGCCGGTCACATTAAAATGACACTGATTAAACCATTAGGGGTGAAATCAATCATGGCAGTAAAAAAAAAAACCCCAGCACCTTCTAAGAATTTGCTTCTCTTGTCTCCTAGGGGGTTCTTAGGCAGAGATCATTGTATAGGATACACAAGTTGAAACACACTTTTATATTATCTTTTTTCCGCCATTGATTCTACTTATGCAGTATAGTAACTACTTTGGGTAAAAACTAATAAACAGCTAGTGATATCCTATAAATGTGCACATTCCTGTGGTAAAATTGCGTATTACAACAACAACAAAAAGGCATAGAGGTATGTTTTATTTCCTGTGTGTTTTCCACCATAAGTCTCTAATACTCTATAGTTTTTAATAAGGCTACGTATTTACTCAACGATGATTTTGAAAAGTAACACATCAGTATATCTAGGCCCTATTAATGCTCTGAAGTACATAAAGCTTACCAATAAACTGTAAAACTAAGAGTGTCACTCATGTCCATTGTAATTTGTATGAAATCCACCCTAGAATCTAGTTTAGATCTAGATCTATATCTAGGTCTAGAGAAAAATACCAGATTGGGTATAGACTAGATTAAATACACATACGTGATCTAAATTTAATCTAGATTAGATCTCGCCTAGTCTAAGAAAGAAAGCGCTTTTTTTTTTTTTAAATCAGGATCAATATTGATATTGTTTGTTGATCTGAATCTAGATCTAGACTCTAGATTAGATTTTGATCTAGATTCTAGAGAATCTAATCTAGAGTTCAAAATCTAATCTAGATCTAGATCTAGCCAACAGTGTGAAAGAAGTACCGTATCTGAAAGAAGTAGGGTCTATGTGTTAATGATCACTTTATCACGTTAGCTATCTACCGCTAATAATGCTGCTGACGATGATTAAATTTGGTTGTCGATTGTTGACGTTTTCCAACTAAATCTAAGTTATATCAAAGATGTAGATTTATCTTTGGTTATATCACCTGCTAGTGCTAAAACAAATACTGTCAGTCTGTCATCACAAATTCAATCACGTGACACTTGTCGAATTTTCTTTAAAATCAGGCGACAGGCGCGGACAAGCCGGAAACTGGTGCTGACTGTTAAGCTGAAATTGGTAACCGAGAACCGACTCACCAGGTACCTACATCCTTCGGAACAGGTACCCCGGTACATGGGTCGTGTAACTGTTTGTGTGACTGTCACTGTACCGGTAACTGTGGAGGCACCTGTTCCGCTGTTCATGAGACTATACAGTAGGCATGGGGAAGACTTTGGTTGATTTCTCGCCTTTTTTCCTCTACACAAGTCTGAACACTATGTTACCATCCAGGTACACGTATTTTTCTTATTTTTCTTTCAACCGTGGGTTAGATCTATATACATAATACAGCTGGTAGCTACCGGAATATGTACTAACGACCCTTATCCGTTTCAGATACCAATAGGGGCCTACACCGATATGTTCCGATTGCCCTGCTGGCAGAAACGAAAATCAGGGTTGTTTATTGTTGTTGGGTTGGTTTAACGTCCAACATCAGCAATATTATAGGCTATATTGTGAACAGACCCCAAGACTGACGTCTGAAATTTTTATGTGCTGCCACACACGAGACAGGGCGGGGATACCATGACTCCTGCCTCAGCCGATCACATTAAACCAGTAGGGAGCGCAATCGCCAGGACTCGATTCCGGACCTTCTGCGTTGGAAGCCGATGTTCTACCCCAGGGCCACCGCGTCCCTCACGAAAATCAGGGAAATCGCACAGAGTTCTATCTGTGACTGTGAGAAATCGACAAATCGTAAGTTCCAGTTCTGTATTACACGCATAAGCTTAAACCGTTATAAATGGCACCCAGCAAGGCTTCTAAAAATAGATGAACGATACTGATGATACAGTGTGCACCTTCAAAGACTCAGTTGAGCACTACGCTAGTATCAGGCAGAACCATTGAAAAAACAACAAAGGAACATCAATTTAACCAATGTTACGCTGCGCAGTCAAGCGGAACGGCCAGCTGGCCAGGCTGGGTTAACACAGGTAACTGGATGAAAATAATTGGGCGTGGCCAGGGGTTAGCTGGATTCTTAGCAGTGTTGTTTACTTTAATAGGCGATGTACTGATGTTATCGATTTTCCGTTTGTACCTTGTATCAAGTAAATAAAAGTATATATATATTTTTTGCAGTTGAAAATTTTGTGACGTTCACTGTGGGTTTCTTTTGGTTTTCACTTTGCATTAGCCTATCTACGTTTTTATAGGGGGATAAAAGAAAACACTTCATTTTATTTTTGGTCTATCAAAATTAAGGCTCTCATAAATTTAATCATCATTCTGTGATGTAATGCAGTTTTGTATGATTTAATTATGGAACAACTTTCCTTCTGTGTCCCCTGATTTACATAGTCTTGGGCTTTTGATCCCCTGCGGCGCTTTGAAGGCTGCCCGACGGCCAGATGGCCAGTCTGGGTCTGACACAAGTGACTAGGTGTGAAAAAAATGGGCGGTGACATGACTGTTCACCTGTTAAGGTATAGAACCATTCTTAATGTGAATTTGAAGTGTGTCTGACATTGCTTACAGTTGCACGTAGGCTACTAGTACTCCACGGTACTGGTAGTATTCACCAAATCGGCCTACTACTACTAGAGAAGTTTAGCCTTTTCCCATCAGCTCGTGACAAATACGTGTTACCTTTTAAAATAATATCGTCCAAAATATTTCACTTTTACTCCAGTCTAACCCCGTTGCTTGTTCGAGATACCAATGTCGAGTCCATTTGAATATTAATTTCCATCTAAGTTTAAACAATATAAATGTAGATCTAATAAAATCTTTACATGTATCTACATTGTACACGACCATATTATCTACTTTTGGCATTACAAAGATCTCAATCAGTTTTAAAAAAGCATTGACTCTAAAATCACAAGACCTACTTAAGATCTCGATCTAACAAAAACCCAACAGCGGAGTATAACATAATTTGAAACCAAAAAATGACATTTCAAGACCAAAATCTCCTTCCTGTGAACTACAATTGAATAAATAATGCAAAATTAGCTTTTTAAAATTCAGTCTGCATTGTGGATCAAAACGCATATTTCTGGTGATGATGACTTGTATTACTATTAGTCTCCTAGTCCTACACTCTCCATTTACAAAATGTAGGAGTTTACTTGAAGCTGGTACATGTAGTGCTGACTTGTACCAGTTGCAGTTGTACTAGTACTAAAGAGAAACTGGGCAAGAACCCCAAGCTGATGGCCCCTATGGGGCTCTACATGCTACAGGTACAAGTAAACTACAAGTCTGATTTTCTATAGGAGTACAATGTATCATCATAAATGTGCCTTTGATGCATTTTTTTTTTTTTTTTAAAGGAACGTGTTTCTGATGGAACCATCAATTAAGATTTGTTTCTTAACATCTCAGATCAGCAACGAGCTGTCCACCCAGTTTTTCACTGCCGCCAATTTTGGGTCCGGCCGCAGAAAAATCGCAAATTTCCAGATTTTAAAGAAATATAAACAAATAGAGGAAAACTAAATGAAAAGCCTGAACGTAGCCAGATTCCGTCAAAAGTTCAACTTCATAACCCGTAATGAACAAATATCTAAGAGTTTCGAATGAGGCTGGTTGCATACATTGAGATCTGTTCCGAACATTATTTTCACGATGTTAAAATTGCAATACAGTAGCTGAAAGATAGTGAATAAAAAATTAGTGTGGCATTTGCACACGTTGAAACTGTTGGGGACAGCCTTAAAGTTTATATTATATTGTACAGTGAATTTACAGCATTTGGGCCTCCAAAAAAGTTTATGATTATATGAAAAAAACTTTTTTTAAATTAGTTTAAACAGGGTTATCTAACTCCCCAAGTGGATTCTAATAATAATAATAATAATAATAATTGCATTTATAGGGCGCCCACTCCCCACAATGTGGGCCCTAGGCGCCTTACAATGTTAATCCATTCATCCACTTACATACAACTAATACAACATAAGCAAAATACACAATAGAAACAGAACCACATCTACACTGGTGACAACAGTAAGATCTTAGTGGGTTTTTTTCTTCGTATAACTGGTTTTTTTCTACTTATTGCTTTTTGTATTGAAAAGGTAGCTCATATTATAAGGCTACCATACATTGCAGTCTTTTTAATCTTAGTCATAGAAATAGGACTACTCTCTCAAATTACAGAACATAGCAAATGTAAGATGCTAACGAGCTCAAGCTGAGTTACCCAGAAGAGGCACCACTCCCAGTAATCTATGATTTTAAAATAAACAACATATATATACTCAGATATGTGCAGTGCATGAAAGCTTAGGTCCAATCCAAAAGATAACCTGTAGCATACTAATACTTAAGTCTTAATTTTACTCTGGTGTATTTAACTAGATACAAATTAAGGTAATCATAAATAGCCTGACAGGAGGGAAGCGTAAAGCCATACATTTTCTCTGTGTGTACATTTATAAATCTATGACGGTTAAACACTCTGCTCAAAGTATATAAAAAAACAAAACAACAAAGAATATTCTTGTTATGTAAAGTACTAGAAATAAGATCATCTAACGTTAACTACAATGGTTAAGGTACATAAAAATATTCATTTGGTTAAAAATATTGAAACATGATATTGTGAGGAAATGATTTTTAAAAAATTGTTTCAATTAAAAAGAAAAAAAAAACAACAACAAAGGAACAAACCCAGATAAATGGGCAGTCCAAATGAGCCTTGTACATGTATTAAGTTTTACTGTGACTACCTTGACAAATGTTGTGGTAGTCGCATTTGACAACGTATACACAACCCTAGTAAGTGGACTACGGAAAGAAAAATTTATGAATAATACAAATACTTGGGGCTTACCATATGCTGGAGTAACAAATTTATCACCCCTGTAGACTACATCTACAAGTCAACTGTTGTTTCCACACATTGTACTTAATAAGTGATGGCAACTTCAGTACCGTTCAGATAAAAAACATCACATTTACAGGCTTGAACTGACAAAGAGAAGATAATTTCCTGAGTTTAAATTAACAGTATACTTAAAGAAAACTACACCATTGCAGTACATAAAATACTTCATAAATACAACAGCTGCCATATGAAACAAGTGCATTAATATTCAAAACAGAGAGAGGCCCTACGTCAATCAACCAAAGAAATGCCTACTAGACAGGTGTGACAACTGGGAAATTTCAGCAGACCTTCCAGAATGGGACAGTCTACCTAATGTTATCAAAGAAACTGGACAAAGGCCTGATATCATGGTCCATTCAGCTTTGACGCAAACAGCTAATCATGTTAGAGCTAACAATTCCATACGAAAACAGAATGGAAGAGACCCATATCTACAAAAGAGAGAAATACATGAAACTAACCAATGAACTACAAAGCTGTGGAAATGCCAATTGAGGTTGGTGCCAGAGAGTTTATAGGGTCATCAACCTTCAACATTAGAATTAAGCTCCTGATATGAGGCAACAGAAGAACAACGTCTCTAAAGCAACTGGCTGAGATTACAGACAATAGTTCCTGATGGCTGTGGAGCAGGGACAATGAGAGGGTGTTGCATAAGGATTACAAAAATGGTGTCTGATGTAGCTAGTCTACGTAAAAATTTTGCCGTGTCAGTTTTTCAGATTAAGTTTATGATCATTTATAAATACAGCTCCAAGATGAACATTTCTTTAACCCTATTTACCCTAAAGAATTCCTGCTAAGTTTACTCTGAAATCCTAAGGGCAGGGAGATAACTCTCAGTTTTTATGATTTTTACAAAAATACACAAACTTAAAAAATTCACACAAAATCAACCACCCACAAGAATGGAATGAAATAAACTTTAAAAAATAAAAGAAAAGTAAAAGATTATTTTTAGTTAAAATGTGCATTCATATTTTTTTGCCTTTCAATAAAAAAAAAATTGAAATGAAAAAAGTGTTGTTTTTGCTAAACTTTCTCATCATTTTTGTTTCTTTTGAGTTCTTATATAGTCATTTTTGCTTAAAAATTGTGAAATTTTGCAAAGCAAAAGCCTTTACAGAATGTATTGCACCCAAATAGTCTCTGGGTTGCGACTGGAGCCTGTCTTTTGTCTCTACATGTGTTGGTGTTGGGGCCCGATAGACTGTTTCCTTACTCTAGATCTACACTATCAGTGCTTTCAATAGGCTCTTCAAAGTCTTGATTCAAAGGTTCAAAGTCTAGTTCTATGTCACTTTCGTCAGAATTGTCATCATTAGTGTCTTAAATTGTCGAGATTAGGGTTATAAATCAATGATTGCAAGAATTTGAAAGCCATTTTGACTAATTGTTGTATTTGTTGACGTCAATCAAAGTGAAATTTCAAAAAATCACAGAAGAGGAAGTTTCAGTTCTATCCTCTTACTTTCGGTTTTATTTTGAAGCTCTTCTTCTCTAGAAAAGAGTAAGTCACCTTACATACAGTTCTAGCAGTAAAGAGCTATTAATTCTGTCTACAGTAAGGTAGTGTCTATAGTCTCACCCGATCGCATTAGGGTTTTTAGTATATGTTTTTTTCGGTCGCATCCGATCGCATTAGGATAAATAGGGTTAAGTATGAAAATCAAAGCAGGCTCAACCGACATTTTATCAATTTAGAAAAATTTCTTTTACATAAACAAATTATAATTTTTATCTACACCTCAAACATGTAACATGTAAATGAATTAGATAAAACTTAATATGAATTTGAAAACACTGCTTATACACAAGTTTAGATACTAACTTCAAAAATATTTGAAGTCCTGTTCATGCTGCACATTATTACTCATGATCCATGGACTAAAGGTGTACAATAATAGCAGCCTAAAACTAATGAAAAAAAAACAACAACATATTAGCAACCAAGTATATTTTCATCCAATCTAAGTAATTTATTCATAAAGCATCACAACGATGCCCTTTACTTAAAAAAAAAACAAACTTGGTCCTTAAATAAGGTGTTTAGCTAAAATCTGTTGAGAAAGATTACAATTACTTTTTACACCTGTAAAAAAAAGACAAGCACGGTCTTCTTTACATTCTTAGCTCAACGTCCACTTTCATATCCAGGAAAGAATGAGTTTAAAATCTGTGTCAGTCTTTCGTTGACTTCTATGTTCATGTCTTTATTCAGCTCTGCACGGCATGAAGGGCATGAGTAGACTTCAGCTTTGAAGGACCGCTGTAGACAGAACTGTAAACCAGTATGGAAGTAGGGGAAAGGGGGTTATAATTTATAATTTAGCAAGGCCATTGGGTAAAACATTGAGAAGTTTGAGTGTGTGAGGATTTTATAAATTTACTAACTTAAGGAAATAAAATTTGCAAATTTTATTCCAAAGAATATAAGCTGTGGAAAGATAATTTTGTCAAAAGTTATGTATGACCAAAACAGAATAGTGTCCTCTTATCGACTTGTACATCATTATTTGAATCAGATTCCAACGCTTGAATAACTTTTTTTGTTTGTTTACTAAAGTCCTTTTCATGATCTACTTAAATTTATCACTGGGTAAGTGTGCAATTTTTTTTAAGGATGTAATTTGTAAAAAATTTTTATATTAACATGCTATTCTTTGTACCTTTTCGCATTGATTTTCATAGACCATTTTTTTATGTTTTAGAAAAGTTGGCATCTTATCCATTTCTTTCAGTGATTATCTTTATTTTAAAGAATTAAATTTTATTTTAACATGTACCTGTGGAAAAACTAAAAAAAATTGTTTTCACTAAATGTATTTTATCAATTATGAACTCATGGCACATTTGCATTTATCTGAATGTATAAGAAAATAATAGATCTACTTTTTTGTACAAATACAGGAAGATTTGTATATTCATTGTCATTAAAAAATTTTTTTCAAGTATTGCCAACAAAATTTTGTTGTAGATATTAAAAAACAAAACAAATCCAGGAATTAATTCACTAATTTTGATCCATCATCAATGGTACATAAGAGATCAGTTAGGCTGATATTCACATAAAATATAAAATAAATCAGTTAGTTAAGATTCCAAATAATAGTTGACAGACATTTAGCTTCATATTAATTTACAACTCATGGAAATGGATTGAAAAAAATGTGGAGTTAACAATTCAAACAGTGTGTAAACATTCAAGAAAAAGATTTTGTGGGTCTCACCTTGCAAATGTTATGAGTGCACTCAAGGGTAACTGGCTTACAAACAACATCTTGACAGCAGGTGCACAGGAACAGTTCCTCAATCTTTTCCAAAAATGCCTAAAAGTGAGAGGAAAAAAAAGAAAAGTTTAAAAAGTGTAATCCATCTCTTCCAACACTAACTTTCACCGCCGTTTGTTATTTGTATTAATAGGTTCTATTACCATAAGCCATTTGTGGTGTAAATCACGCAATGATCTATAAAGAGAAAAAAAGCATTGTTTTTTTTTGTTACCACACATGGATATTTTTCATCGTCACCCTACAAGAGGAAAAAAAAATTGCTAAAGGCGACAAATATTTATGTAAAAAGCATATCTCTTCATCGGTATCTAGCTTTCTATCTATATTTTAACCCCTTCAGTGCCCTACCCCGAGCCTCACTCGGGGTACAATGGCGACCCTGTGTGCCTATGCCCCGAACCTCACTCGGGGTAATTTCGTCATCGATTTTTTACTATAAAATGGGAGATTACTGGTTTGGAAATAGCACTGAGTATTACTACAGTGGTTTCCCCTTGACCAGAACTGCATTTGTCTGGAAAACTTCGCGAACCTTTTTTTTTAATGAATTTTATTCATCCTTCTGATAGAGAGAAGATAGGGTCCGAGTTTTGCCACTCTGTTCAGCAAAGGTTTAGGTCTTGTTTATCAACTTCACAGGCTCTTTTGGAAGTGTTGAACGATGCTGATAGCAATGATGAAGATCTTTACGATGGTAATGAACCCGAAGATGAAGATTTAGACCTAGAATTAGATCTAGATCTAGATTTCATATATAGGTCTATATATAGTAATTTACTCCCCGGCACAGGGCGTTACAAACCCATCGGCAGTCAAGGGGTAAATCTCTCTGTTTGTAAAAACTATTTTGTATATCCAGGAAGGCTTATCGCTTTTTTCTTTTTTTTTGTATGCCCAACAATCGCATTTCCTGTCGGTAAGAAACAATATCCGGATCTTCAGTATCAACGTTAAGGCCCCTTTACTCTATGGCTCAAAAACATGGCACTTGACCAAGACCAACAGCCATATAAACTGCCAACTTTCACCAACAGATACTTCAGAAACATCCTCAAAGAAATGTGGCCTGAAGTTGTCCCAAACAAAGAACTATGGGACATAAAGTAGCAAACCCCTATCGAGACGGAGTTTAGAGGCTGGATCGGCCACATACTTAGAAAGCCAGTATCCCACATCATAAGGCAACCCTGGAGTGGAACCCCCAAGGCAAACGTAAAGTCGGTCGCCCGAAGCAGACTTGGCAGCGAAGCACTGATGGCGAGTTAAACGCTCTGATACAAAATGGGCGAGGTCAAGAGGACCAGCCAGAATGGAGTTTGGTGGACATTTACTGCGGCCTTGTGTTCCACAGCGAATCAAGAGGCTTAAACTGCTAACTAGCCTAAGGTTTATTGCAAGGATTGTGTGTATGTTTACAACACCTCGAATTCAACTAGCATTTTTATTTTCCATAGTTTGTTGGAACTTGGATGCAAGGTTCTTTGAAGCCTTATGTGGCTCTAGTGCTTCCATAGACCCACATTTCCTGATGGTACCAATGACAAACCCAGCTTCTACCAACAACTTTCCGATTCTAATGAGGCGGTAATGGTCAAAGATTATCAAATGAAGCACCCGCAGTCACAGTACGCGTCTGCGTACTATCCAAATGAACAGTGAAAAAGTGAGCCAATTGCAATTACAAGCCCACAGTCACACTAATACTAGTAGAACAGCCCAGAGTTTAACATGCAATGTGGCCAGCGCCTGTTTCACATCAGTGTGTGTGTGTGTCTGTCTGTCTTGGTTTCTCATGAGGCGGCATATGACACTTATATGTGAATCAGTGAAAGCATGGCTTTCATCACCATCTTCCCCTACTTCAATGGTCCAACTGTCTTTATACTTGGAGGCTAAACACCACCAGTCTAACCAGGATCTCTACAGGGGGTATCTCGCTCCTTCCTCAGCCCTCTCCTTTCTTAGAGATCCAGGCTAACATCAGTGCTTTAACCGTCGTAATGTGACAGGTACGCTGAAAATCCTCCAAACTATTGATTAACCCTTTTAGAGCATGTAAACCCATTAATAAAGGATGAATAAGGGCCACTACTACCAGTGGCAGTAACAGGTGCCCAGTTGGGAGGTGCCAAGTCAGTGAAGTAGCTGCGAGCATAACCAGTATTCTTTCACAGCCAGGCAGCCAAGTGGTGCCGCATGTTTTACGAGTTAAATTGTCTATTTGAAGTAAACTATGACTGAAAAATGCAATAAATATAAAACTGTCGCATTATTAGGACAGAGTCAAAATATAAAGATAGGTAATATTAAGATAAAGGTAAGACAGAAAAATTGGTATTATTTGGACGAAACAAATATAGAAAGATCAGTATTATTAGGGCAAACTAGGGACCAGTGCGGTGCTCATGAATGTCCTTAATATCCTTTTTCCGTCGAAATTAGTTTTGGATATCCCTCTATAATTAAGATTAGGTGACTGTTTTTTTGCCGGTAATGAAGCCAGTAAAGTGACAGTAACCAACAAATAAAGTCAAATATTAGTTTCTTGGGAAAGTTTCTTTGAAGAATCAATGGTGCTAAAAAAAAAGCATCAACACTGATTCCTAAAAAACAAGACGATACCAGCACTATACTTGAATACGAAATATATCAAGAATAGTGAAAACAAAACGAATATTTCGGTACTTAAGATCAGAGCTACACACCTCCAACCCCACGCCAAAGAGCAAAAAAATCGACAAAAGAACGGGAGCGCAGACAGTTGTTGTTGGACAACAAGCGGACTGACTTTATGATTTAAGTGGAATTCTGCCTTAGGGCAGACATTCCACGCCCTGCTGCATCAAAGGAGAGGGGACAGTTAGCATCTTCGTATTCAACCCTCAACATTTCCTTGTGTAAACTTTACAGGGACCTTAATCCGTAGAACAAATTGATGATACAGAAAGGTGTCCATCCCTACCCAAACAAATGAATAACCCCTCATATATAACTTTTAGTAACGATAGAAATGGTCAAGCAAAAATAATGGAGAATGAGGTAAAACATTGTCCAACATACCAGTACTCTACTAAAGCAGCTTCTTCGGTAGATTTTAATGTTCTGTTGAGTTCTTAGAAATTTAAAACAGAAAAAAATGTTTTGCAGTGGTAGCAGTGTAAAAAAAAACCTCAAACCCAATACCAATTTTACATACCTTGTAGCCATAGATAGTATTTGATGTAGCTGTTTTCCAAAGCCTCTGGTTCAGTGAATCTTCGTCAATCAATTTTTGTATGTTGGCTTCTATTTTGTAATCAACTTTTGTCATCTTCTTAGCTTTATATTTTGACTCTGGATGACTTGATGGGGACTGCTTGGACGGTGAATCTGTAGCGAAATAAAGAAATGGCCCTGGCTAATGCTAATAATCATTTTGTCTTACCAGCGCATAACTATTCAGAGAGAAAAAATAATTTCATATATGTCCTTGCAATATTTTAAATTTTGTCTTGAATAAAGAAAAAAATCAAGTTTAAAAAGTAAAGGAAAAAATACAATGCTAATTTTTATTACGGAAAATTTGATCAACATAGACAAAAGTGGTCAGAACTTTAAACAAAGATACCCATGGTTGCTAATTTGTCCTTGTCAGATGACAGACTATGAGACTTGGAAGGCCTGAACTTCTTCGGTGCTTTAAGTCCACCTGAACGGCCAAATGGCCAGTCTTAAGACTAGCATGGGTGAATGGGTGTGAAAAAAAGGGATGCGGCAGTACTTTTCACCTGGTTAACTGATTGGTTAACTGATGCTCTTTGTGTTGCGCTGATAACGCAAATATTTTGTATACTATTTCTAGTTATAAGTTCATAAAACTATATATTTCTATTGCACTAAGAAGCTGGTTTCAACACCCATCCATTTTTATGGACGAAACTAAACACCATTCCGTTACCCATGATCTGTAAGAGGCATATGTTGCTCCTTCCTCAGCCCCTCATTTCTTAGAGTTTCAGGAGTTTCAGGCCATCATCAGTGACAACATAAGAAAACTTTAAGGCTGAGAACCTGTCCAAACTGTAATTAATTTCATTGGTTGATATTTTTAAGAGCTTGTGATTGTATAGCCACTCACAAGTTTCTCACGAGAACGGATAAGGAGGAATAAGGGATGAACAAAGACCCACTGCCAAAGTTAGCTAAATTTGGGTAGACCTGGATGTGAGCCTCAAAAAGATTGCCTGAAATTTTTAAGATGTGAAAAAAAAAGGGTCCAGGGATACCCCTGGTAAGAGGTCAGGGGGACGAAGACCCCCTGAAGGTGAAGCTATTTTTTGGATCGGGTGAGGCAAAACCCTTGTCTGGAGGCACATTTTACTGAAATTACACCAATGCATATTAAATAACAAGGCAAATAGACTTAAGATTAATATTAGAGAAGATTCATTATGTTCAAATCCAGAAAGATGTCTCATTTTAGATATAATTAATGTCAGCATGTACTTAAATCAATTTAAAAGTTTACCTCCTGGAAACCTTAAGTAACTACTTAAACTAGGTTCTAATAAATTTTGTTTGAAATAAAATTGGCGTATCATTTTAAGTTAAGATCTCGATTTGGACACCTCTCCTGTAGAGAAAGAAATCTTCCGCTTATCACGCACATTCACGCAGAAAAAGTTTCAATTAACCAGGAATTTAGTCATACTCATAGCGCTGCTTTGTGTCCTACAGGAGTAGAAATAATGTATAAATGGATGTTTTTATCGTCAAGACACAATGGACTTTCAATTACATGCACCGATGACATTGAAAGCCACTCTAAATTTTCTTTGATCCAAACTGGAGCCGGAAGAGGATCGCAATCAGTGGAACAAATCCTGAAATGCGGTTTATTCCAGAAAACCTGCACCCATGACTTAGGACCTGCTCAATGTCAACACCAAGTAAGGTCAAACGCAAATCAGAATCATTACTTGGTTGGAAATGACGGCCAGTGTAAATGACTGAAAGTCCAGATACTGAGATTGAGAGATCGGTATTATTCGAATGAATGAACTCGAAAGAAAACAACAACTGGGACTAATTGATATCACTGAATTAGTTGACTAACCCAATCTTGAAAACACTGTATAACAAGTAGAGAAAAAAAAATATCGCCTATCGATAAAATAACTAAATTGTTCTTAAATTCTTTCTCCTACACACATCATAAACTTGATTCCAGAAAACCTGCACCCATGACTTATGGACCTGCTCAAGGTCAACACCAAGTAAGATCAAACGCAAATCAGAATCATTACTTGATTGGAAATGACGGCCAGTGTAAATGACTGAAAGTCCAGATACTGAGATTGAGAGATCGGTATTATTCGAATGAATGAACTCGAAAGAAAACAACAACTGGGACTAATTGATATCACTGAATTAGTTGACTAACCCAATCTTGAAAACACTGTATAACAAGTAGAGAAAAAAAAATATCGCCTATCGATAAAATAACTAAATTGTTCTTAAATTCTTTCTCCTACACACATCATAAACTTGATTCCAGAAAACCTGCACCCATGACTTATGGACCTGCTCAAGGTCAACACCAAGTAAGATCAAACGCAAATCAGAATCATTACTTGATTGGACATGACGGCCA
The DNA here is from genome assembly GCA_003991915.1 of Elysia chlorotica. Lineage (NCBI taxonomy): Eukaryota > Metazoa > Mollusca > Gastropoda > Plakobranchidae > Elysia > Elysia chlorotica. The sequence continues at coordinate 305,178 of RQTK01000463.1, forward strand.
GTGTAAATGACTGAAAGTCCAGATACTGATATTGAGAGATCGGTATTATTCGAATTAATGAACTCAAAAGAAAACAAGGAATAGAGACTAATTGATATCACTGAATTAGTTGACTAACCCAATCTTGAAAACACTGTATAACAAGTAGAGAAAAAAAAATTTTCGCCTATCGATAAAATAACTAAATTGTTCTTAAATTCTCTTTCTCCTACACACATCATTAACTTGATTCTTCTCAAGTTTAAGTTCTGTGATTGAGAGAAAAATCGTAGCCATACGTCAAATATATCAGGGATGCCACCAAGGAAATACAAAAAAGCCTGAAAATCACCGGTCACTCGCGAAATTTTACACCCATGCTCACATTCCCTGTTTAAACCATTTAAAGCCTTACAAACTTGGAGAAAAAAGTGACAGAGAAGCAGATGTTTGATACAAAGGAAGAGAGCAAGTCTATTTGAGTTTAGATCCTAATATAGAAATTTACCTCTAGTCATTGGGACAGCTTCAAAACTTAGGTGGTTTGCCTTCAATATCTCCCCCTGGTCGCTTCAGTGATGGAATGTGGTAGGCCTTTTGGGTCTCCTTAGCAGCTGACTTTTTCTGTGCTCTACTTTTGGCAGTTTGGATGTGGTGACATAGGGATTGATCAACAGGATCAAATTTGACATCATTCCTTTTGAACAACTGCACTGCTGATTTATTCTCTGCCAAAAGGACATATTTGATCCGCTGGTATGCTTCAGCTGTAGCAATGCTCATTCTGTTGGCTGTTGGATCACACACAAGGTTGAGCATGCTAAAACTTGACTCAACCTTTGCTGAGGCAAATTTTTAGTAGAGGTGACAGGGCAGGGTACTTTTGAAGTGCTGTACTCCAAAATGTGTCCAGAGCAACATCTGTACAGCTTTCAGGTTTAGGCAGAGTAGTATCTGTATGATAACTGTTTAGCTGGAGTAAAAACTCATCTGTTTCAGGAAGGTGGACAATATTATTTAGTTCCCTCATCAACTTTTTGGTGGTGGTGTGAGTCCTTGCAAGTGGATCAAGTGAGGAAAGACAAATGATTAGCCTGTTGTCCAGAGGCAGCTTGGATCTCATGTACACACCTGTGTCAAGGTAAGCACTGTGAATTTTCTCTAGCATGTCTTTTCTGTCAGATTCGGGCATTTCTCTCAAAATCTTTGAAGTGTTAGCTCCAATGAAAATTTCCTTTCTGGGCAAACAATTCTCCCTTACTGATAAATCGAAAGATTTAATGTTCTTCCCATTCAAAACTTCTGGCTTTATATAACAGGACAAAAATGACTTAAATGTGTCCAGAGCCCTGTCATGGAGTTTGTGGACCTGGGGTGTGGCCTTTTCCAGTGAAAGGATGCATTTGGAAAAAAGGGGAATTACTGACTGAAATGTGTTGCATAGGAGCAATGTTTTTTGTCTGTGTGTAAAAAGTTTCATGCAGATTCTTGCTTTCCTGGCTTTGCCATATTGCGTCATGTTTTTTTGTTTGAGTTTTCTAAGGACAGAGAAGACCTGGCACCTACTTTCAGAAGAAAGCTTTCCCATAATAAATGTGATGGTTTTTGAGTGGGTGGTTTTTTCTTTCTGGTCCATCCAGGCGAAATAGAACAATGACAGTTCGTCCAGAATATATAGCAGACGGGTTGTTGCCTCCTGCATGGATAGCCACCTGTGGCCTACAAATTCCACAGGCAACAGACAAGTTTTGCCCAGGAGCCTTGACAGTTCTCCAAGGTCCTCTCTTAAATCTGCACTAAGCATAAAATCCCTGTGGACATCACCTAACAGTTTACTGATGTAACTGTCAGGGTCCATTTTGTTGCAGAATGTTTTCACGATGTTGAAAAGATGGTGGCAGACATCTCCATCAATATCCAACAATGACGGAACAACTTCCTTCAGCCTAACCTGGAAACCAGTGTGTTTTCCTCGCATATATGCAGCAGAGTCTGACAACACTGATACCAGGTTTGAAAGTGGTATGTCATCTGCTCTCAATCGCTTCATCAATGCATTATGAACTGTCTCAGCATTTACTGTAGTCATCTCTATAGATGCATATAGCTGAGTAATGCTTTTACCAAGCTTATCATTGTAAAAGCACACCAGAACATTTAAAACACGTTTTTTGTTTGCTTTCACGGTGCTCTCATCTACATTAATCGAGAACGGAGATGACTTCATCCAACTCACAAGTCTTTTATGGTAAACCTCAGAGATCCCATCTTTTAACTTGTACGTGGCTGCTGTTCTTTCAAGTTTCAAGCCCTCCAGAGCCTTGTGGTCCCTGGCAAGTTCTTTCGCTAGAGCAACAAGTTTTGGTGCTATAGACAGTGGCAGGGAGTTCTCTGCAATGAATGCACATATTAAAGCCTCTTGATGTGATTGCCTGTCGACAAGGCTAATTAGTCTTGGTTGAGGGGCAGCATCTACAACATCACCTGGGGCAGGGCGTACGGACTCACATTTTCTGGTGCACCATAAGGCAGATTAGGTCTACAAATTGGATTTGGGTCACCATTCTCAAGTCTAGTAACTTTCTCAAACAGAGCTGGTAAGCCAGGCTGAGTTGCCTTTTCTTTCAGTCTCTCTTTGCTTCTGTTGACGTGGCTTGGCCTGTTGACGTGGTTTCTTAAGGCTTTCTTACCACTACTTCCATAATTGATCCGATCCTCGCAGACAATACAGTACACAAAACCTGCAGCTTTTACTTTTCAAAAACAGTCCGAGAAATCACCACCGTCTAGTTTGTCCTGCAACCAGTCCCATTTAAACCTATTTTTCACACCCGCATCTATATCTTTCAAGTTGGGATCTCCTCTTTTTACAAAATCCTCCTCACGTAACTTCATCGTTATTGTTCTCAAACCTATATAAATCTATATAATGAAGATGGTAACTAGATCTAGATTGTCACCTAGACTTAGATCTAACACAATTCTAGATATATCACATCCGAGGTAGATGCGGAAGTCTAAAAGAAGATTTAATCCTTGATTCTAGATATAGATCTATATCTAGATCTAGTCAAATCTAGATCGTTATAAGTTTTATAACGTGGAAAGGGTATAAAAGTTCCTTCGAATGAATACTTATGTCCTTTTGCGAAATAATCCAATGTGTCTTAGACAAGAATTTCAATTATCAACAGCTAATAGGGGAGTGACCAACACATGTGTATCAAAGCAATGAAATAAGCCAGAATGCGCGAAATGCGAAGAATGTCTTGCATTAGCGTAGGTAGTTTAATACGGGCGATACACCAATCAGTGATATCGGAAAAAAATGTCGGGGAAGTCTATCAAAACATAGCCACTATTATAGTGAAATCGATCATATCGATAGCGCTAAACATATCGTCATGTTGACTGTGCAAGTTATTAACTGGCTATCGGTAAGGACACAGCCGGAAGTAGCGTTTATTATAAAAGTAGTATAAGGCGACGAGCCGGACGTTCACTGAGCCGGGGATCTGTGAACGGAAGTGGTGACGATCGAAAACCGGAGAACTGAAACCAGGCCTGCCTACTTGAAAAAGTCCCATTTGGGTACTTCCATAGCAAAAAATAGGTACTTTTCAGGAAAAATAGGTACGAAAGCAGTTTTTATCTAATAATTGTACCAGTGTTAATCATGATACATGTACTCAGTACATGTGTCTATACACACTATATATGTAATGTATAGTGCTTCTGCCTCAATATTGCTATACACAAAAACAAAAAACACACAAAAAATGAATAAATAAATAAAAAAATAAAACCAAAAACCTATTGTCGATTATATAAATATCTTGGGGGTAATTTTGTGGCCCCATATGTCTTTTTAAACTCTTACCCACTATAACAAAATTGTTTAACTACACTTTTCTAAAAAAAAAAATCCACAGAGAGAGAGAGAGAGGGGGGAGGGGAGGAGAAAGAAAGGTAGACACACAGACAGGCAGATAAAGACGTATGCAGACAGAGGGGGCAATAAGAACGAGAGAGGAAGAGGGAGGCTAAGAGATAAAGAGGAGATCGAGAGAGAAAAAAAGAGAAGGAATTCGAGAGAAAGAGAGAGGGCGATCGAGAGAGAGAAAGAAGAAAGGATATCGAGAGAGAGAAAGAGATAAGGATATCGAGAGTTAGAAAGAGAGGAGATCGAGAGAGAGAAAGAGAGAGGAGATCGAGAGAGAGAGAGAGGGGGGGGGGTCCACAATGATGAGAAAAGTCTGAAAGTTTTAGTCATTTCTTTGGGGAAAAAAAACACGATAATTTTGAGTGTGTAGAGCAAAATTTGTCAGAAACACTATTATAAATTATGTCTTCAGTGCGTATAGACTCAGCCTTGTGTATAATCTGATCGGCCAAGTCCCGCCAATCACGCTTTGTAATCCAGTCGCCGTATAGGATCTTCCATGTGACCCATTATCTAAATTCTAAAGCACGTCGGTGCACTGGTAAAATATAAATCGAGATTCGATCTAGCTTTGTTCCAGAGTTCCATCTCAAATGCGCTGGTCGTTTGGATACAGTGTACTGTAGCTGCTCAGAGACAAATCGCCTTAGCAGAACCAGGTTTCTATATCAAGATCATGATGCTAGTTTGAATTAGATCTACGTTACTTTTCTTGAATGCAGAAGTACATGGGCGCATGTTTCGCAAAAGAATGTTAAACCGTAGACGCCGACAACCAAGTCAAGTTAGATGGGAAAAAAAAACTAGGCTGATCAACTTTAAGAACAATCAGAATGATTAGCTGGAAATAACGCCAGGCCCCGGTGACTGGATGTGAAGATTGAAAGATCGGTATTAATTGGA
>RQTK01000463.1:315325-351625 GCA_003991915.1 Elysia chlorotica
TTTTGAGTATAGTCTAGTTTAGTATCATTCGAAAGATTTATTTCTGCTGTGCAAGACGCACTAAAATTTACGTTCACATCTCGACATATATTTTTGTTATTACTTACTTTTTGTGGTATGTGTTCAAGAAGGAAAATTGTGGTATTTTTTAAAATTGAGTTTCTAATTAATTTTTTTCTAACGCACTCACGCGGAGTATTTTAAAAAACTGTGTATCATTGATTTTCCAGTGATTGTTTTTATATGTGTAAACAAGGTTGAGTCCGGAGCCTTCATATTTTTTTTTATATGAATTTTTTTTCTTCCGTACCAGTACCAGTTTACCGAGCTTCTGACTTCGTTTATACAGTAGTGCAGAAAATTACATTGTGCACATTCAACACTTGTTGACATAGACAAACTATTTAGTAAAAACTTGCAAATTCAATGATAATACACATTTTATAAAGTGGCTTTCTTTTTGTTTAATTTGAAGAGCCCAAACAGAACAGAAACTGACAGTTTATTAAAATACACACATCCAACAACAATGGCGCATACGCCCGAAAATCACCATAAAAAACTTGAAGAGCTTTGCAGACTGTGTGGCAACCGCGTTCTTACTCAGGCAGAGAAGAAGGACTATAGAAAAAAACTTGTGTGTACAGATTTCACAGCAGACATTTTGTTAGTATTTAATATTTATGTTCAAAGAGACAATGGTCACGTTCAGCCGAGACATTTCTGCCACAAGTGTAAGAAAGTTATTGAAAGCTTTAAAAAACGTGGAAGTGTGCAGACTCTTACAAAGGCCCAAACTGTTGCTATGGAGATGGGTGAATTATGGCAAGAATATGATGCGAATGTGAGTGAGATTGAATGTGCGGTGTGCGCTCAGTTTTATGATACATGCTTGGGGAATCGGAGATTTCAAAAGACTAACAGAAAACACACTGCATCAAACAGACAGGCCTTAACACATGACACACAACTGGACAGTGAAGGCGCAACCACACAGACTACCAATACACCAGAGGATGATAACCCATCACACAACACCACACTAACCATCGATGAAGCTGTTACAAACACCATACAACCCAATGATGAATCGACAGACAGTGCGACACTATACACTGACAACTCTCTCATTGACATCATTAAACCAAGTTGTTCAAACACTGAGTCTACATCGCACTCACCCATTGCATCTGAGGGTTTAAATAATGCATCAACACAAGATAAACCATGCATCCAATCTACAACACAAACTACTCCACTAAGACACAGGCCAACATTAGTAGAATGTGCTACATCACCAATATTTAAACACTATCAAACACCAAAACACCAACTACCAGATTTACAAACACCTCTCACAAACAGCGAAGAAAAACAACACACACATTTCACGAAGAGAAAGCTAGCACAATCAAAAAGCAACATTATCACATGCAGGACACGAGGGCAACCTTTTTCCCTTTTGAAAATCACAAATCCCAGAAAATCCTCAGCAGACGCCAGCTCATCCACAACAAGAAAAAGATCACAACATATAGAGGCAACCAGAGAAGCAATAGCAGGAACATCGAAAGAATCAACACAAACACAACATACACATGAGATTAAAAGATTATCAAACTCAGTACGTAGGGAAGTCTTTAGAAACACAGGTCTTGAAAGCACTATACACATAGACAAACACCATGCCCTTGCCATGAAAGAAGCTGTGGGGCTAACATATTCTCAACAAAGAGAGATGAGACGAGTGATGAGAGAGAGTGGAGTAAAGATTGCTCATGAAGGCGCGGAGCGAAAGTTTGCGAAAGAGTTGATTGGCGATGATGTCACTCTCACTAAGCTGCTGTTCTCCTCTGGAAATGCTCTGGTTGAAAAACCGTTGGTGAAGCTCACGAATATCAGTGAGAAACTCACCAAACTCTTGGACAGCCAGAGGGAGAGTCTCACGTGGCATGACGGAGCCATCCCTGAGAGTGAGGTCTGGGTGAAAGTCGGGGGAGATCACGGGCAGGGGAGTTTGAAGTTCAGCTTAGCACTAGTTAACACAAAGAACCCGAATTCTAAAGATAATAATATTTTGATAGCTATGGCCAATATTAAAGATTCCAGGGAAAACATGGAGATATTTTTTGAGTCACTTAGGAATCAGTTAGTTGATGTTACAAATTTTGTTTGGGAAGGGAAAACAATTAAACTTTTTCTATTTGGAGATTATGACTTTTTATGCAAGATCTACGGAATCTCTGGTGCCAATGGCAGTTATCCTTGCTTGTGGTGCCTGACTAAAAAGTCAGAAATCCAATACAAACGAGGCCCACAGCCAGAGAGAACATTGTCAAGCCTCTCTTCAGACCATAAGAGCTTCATGAGTAGTGGCAAGGGTGATAAAAAAAAGGCATCTAACCATAACAACTCGATCCACTCACCCATATTGAACATTCCATTAGACAGAGTGACACCCCCATACCTACACTGTCTGCTGGGGATTACAAAAAGACACCACACTTTGCTAGAGGATGCTGCAGATGAAATCGATCGTATGGTTTTTGCCGACGATTTTACAAAGACAGAAGAAATCGACATATTTAAGCAATATGGAGGAAATTTTTTAACGGTGACAAAATTAAAAACGAAATTAGACTTTTACAGGACTTGTCAGACCGTATCAGACAACTCAGACGAAGAAAAAGCGTGGCAGCTAAAAGCTGATAAAATTGATAGAGAAATAGAAAGTTTAGGCAAGACTGACCTGGTTAAAAGAGGTGGCCCTATCTGCAGCATCTTCGACGCTATTCTCAACGAATACAACATTACACCACAAGCATATCATGGACGTAGCTTTATAGGGAATCACAGCCACAAGTATTTCAAAACAGACATTCACCGACAGCTAACAAAACAGCACAATGTACAAACAATCAAAACATAATCGACAAAGCATTCATTCACAAAACAAACTGGATTGTATTAATACTGCATTTTCTCAACTGCACCAACTAGTTTCTCACAGTGAACCAATCAACTGTGACAACATAAAACAAATAGAACAGTTGATTGATCAATACATGGCATTTTACAGCACCGTTGCGCATCTTTCTTTCGTTTTTTTGGGAGAGCAAGGCAGCGAACTTTTGCATTCGACAATAGGAAAAATACAAAAAAGAACACAGTCCTTAAATTGCACAGCACAATGAAATCTCACCTACTCCAAACAAAAAAAAAGAAAGTTAGGCAAACTTTATTAAAATATCCGGTTCCCCTGTTTTTCAGATGTGTGAACATGGAGATAATAATATTAGGGGAAAGAGAAAGATAGATGGATAGATACATAGAGAGAGAGAGAGAGAGAATAAGTTGAGAGGAGGGGATGGGAGAGAGAAAGAACAGACAAGAGAAAAAAACAGGCAGGCGTAGCTAGCGAGAGAGAGCGTGAGCGATAAATAGAAAGAGAGAGAGAGGCACAGATGAAGAGATTTGAAAAAGAAAAAGCATCAAATGTATAAGAAAAAATGTATTTTATCTTATTAAAATAATTATTAATAATCCTTTTTTGCTTTTTTTCTGTTTTTGAAAAGTTGCGCCTTGAATTTTGTAAATCTCTCAGTTATTCATAACTATGTGCTACTATGTAATCACATGTATCGGACCTGTGCCGTAAATTGTTTTTTCAGATAAGCAAAATTTGGAACATAAGAAATTATATAAATGAAGAAGTAGCTAAAACCCGTGTGACATCATTGAGACTAGTTGTGAGGTCTAAAAAACGTGAACATGTGACCCCTGTCTTAACCCACCTACACTAGCTGCCTGTTGAACAGAGAATATTGTATAAGGTTTGCATTTTATGTTATAAATGCCTTAATGAGCAGGCTCCATCGTATCTGTCACAATCTCGTAACATATACACTCCAGGTAGAAGTTTAAAGTCATCCAGCGATAAATCAATCCTTGTTGTGTTCATAGAAATTATAAAGCTTTGTGTGAAATCATCCTTGCATAAATAAAGAACTCTTAAAATAATAAGCGTGGACCACAATCAAACAAAGTCATAAACAAACGAAAGTTTTGAAGTTTCTTGAAAAATTGAGAATAATACTGTTACAGCTTTATTTACATTGGTAAATTTGTACAACAACAAAAAATGGCATGTGGCATAACAAGAAAACATTACAGGACATCACGACTCAACCGTTGTGATCAACTTCTTCATCTGGTGAGCACTGCAGACACAAGAAAAAATAACAATAAAAACAATGATGTTTGATAATAAAAATAATAATAATGGTGACACTACCACTAGTACTGCCACCAATACCACTACTACTGGTACTACTACCACTACTACTAGTACTAGTACTAATGATAATAATAATACAGCCAGATCCGCAAAAATCAGGAAAGATGTTAAGGAACAGAATTTTTTCTATAATTATCAAGTCAGTCATCTTGAAATATGGAAATATTACCCGCTTAAACAGGAATAAAATTGAGTCATCACTCTCAAATAGAGGCATTGACAGATGATTGTTTATCAGTTTGTAAATGAGCAACGCGATTCTTTAACAACTTATGAATAAATTAACACACATGTAATGATGTCAAGGTCTTCAGTGACACTTTGTAGTCTTACATTGAGACTCAAGTAAGTGAGCATGCTTGAGAGGAGTATTACAGTATTGACTGTCTACTAATTTTAACACTTTTGTGGTTCAGGTATGTCCCCTTCTGTAATTCAAAGTTTAGGCCCATTCCTAAGAGATTCGAATTATGTGGTCTCCACTGTATTTCAAGCGCCTTCCAGCTTTGTAAGTTATGAAAGTGAATTCTTAAAAACCATTAGCATCTCTGAATATATGAACATATTTGTAAGTTTTAAAGCTAGTGGATAATATGCAAAAAAATCTATAACACTGGCAAGTGCACAAAGAATCCTATAGGAGGAATAAGCTTTGTGGCACTTTTTTCGTGAGTTTCATCTTTACCGAAGATTTTTTCTAATATTTCATTTTTTAACATATCTTAACCTTTGCTTTTTTAAGACTGACTGTTCTCTGACTCTGAGTGTAGATGTTTTAGAAGGCTATTTTACACTATACTGGACATCCCCTCATTTGCAACTTACATAGTATTCCACAAAGCATATCTGGCCATCCTCCGTCTGAATCATGTACTGCAGGGAGAGGAAACCTCGATCGTCTGTGCGAATCGATATTCTCGTCGACAGTGCCAGGGCTTTCACTGAGGGCTTAAGTAAGCTGATTTTGTACCTGTGGATGTTGGAGTTAAACATATCTAACGATCTGTCTTGTTATATTATCTTCATATTTTTCTATTTGTCTATGAAAAGTAACAAAAAAAATTGTTGAAGAACTTAAAAACAAGACAACTGAGATGATCTTACCTGTTTGTTTGGGTTTGTGAACACTGGAACGACTCCACCATTTCTGAATCTCTTGGGAAGGATGACTAGAAAAAAAAAAAGTTGAAATTTTCATCCAATAAATGTTCAATCAGTGAGTTACATTTCCCCTTGTAAAACATTTTAAAGTTACACCAAAAGGTTTTCTAATTTCTGGAGAAAACCACACCTTTCAAAATGGAAGCTGTGACTGTGAGGTTTCAGACAATTAATGAAGCAATGTGCAGTTTTGGATCAATAAAGTTGCGGAACAAAGTTTAAAAAATATTCTGCGTTAGATTGATGATTAGTCCCTGGTTTAATCCCCAATAAGACCGCTTTGTTCCCCTACTCGTTGAGTTGATGTCACTACAAGTACAATCAGATCAACTGGATCAGAATTCCTTGTATCTCCACTTTGTGTATGTGTGACAGTATGCAAATTTGCACTTTACCATTATAATTATTGCTGATATTAGAAACTAAGAAACTAAACAACCATATCAATATTAAAGAAGTTTTAATAAACTGTCTTACTTTACATTTTGTAATTAAAGCCCTAATTGTACTTTTTGCTTTGTTTGATTTCCTCCCCAAAAAAATACTAATGGTAATACTAGTGCCATACAAAAGATATTCAAATTTGGACAAGTATTCCATATTGAAATGCATCAAGCTCCAATTTCACCACAAAAAAATAGATATATTAGTTGCATTTGACATAATTTCAAATATTTTGGTATTTCTAATCAGAAGTGACAAATTTCAGGATAATCCCAACCAGAAAAATCTGAATGTTTATAGGTAATTTGTAAAGAAAAATTACTTTGTCTTGGTCCAGAATAGTCCTTAACACATAAAAAGTCTGGAACTTGTCTATTAATTACAATCATAACAGCGTTCCTCTGGATTCAAGACCAAGTAATACAATGTACATTTCCAAATTATATTTATGAAGTATCCAAGTTTGTATTATCTTTTTACATAGATACATCAGCTTAACTTTTATAGTTCATACACACAAACAATCGAATTTCCTTTTCTTTGCGAAAGACAGCAATTACTTTTATGTCCAACTGCGCTGGAACTATTTTGAAATCAAAGAAAAGAACCAGGATCAAGTCGAAAAAAACTCAAATTGAGCAAAAATTCTGAATAAATTCTTTAAAATGTTCAAATTTAACAGAGTGGCTGTGCTCGGTTTAGATATATATTCTGAGTCCATGTTTTTGGAAGGTTGTGAATAGATCAGAATTTTTTAGAGGTGCCAATCTGCACTTATGTTAATCATTTCACTGATAATCCATATATATTAATATATGATATGAAAACAAAAAGATAAAATATTAGGCTTACATGTGTGCTCCCTGCATTTCCAAAGGTGGAGAACTGTAAAAACGGCTGATCCGGAGACATGAGGATCTGAAGAATGTCGCTGGTGACGTCCAGTTCACTGAATACTTCTTTCAGGCACTCACTCTGTCAAATAATAAACTTTTTAAAACTTAATTCAAAAGAGGCAAATTTTAGCTAACAGTCAGGATTTAAAAATGTTTGTTTCAGCCCTTTAAATTTTCTTTCTTTTCAGAGCTTCTTACTCTGTACATTCTACAAATATATGTTGCCAATGCCCCATAGAAATTTGACAGGAATCACTGTCTCTGTTAACCCTTAAAACCCTAGCCTCGCAATCCCACAACCCTGGGTCACCGAGCAAAAAATTGGTGTTTTACTTAAAACATTTGTCATACCAGTGTGTAGTTTTAAGGGTTGAAATGATTCAACAAGAGACATTGTTAAAGTAAAACAAATGAAAGAGGTTATCCTTATAGTAGTGAGTTATACATCACTTTAATATTGGTTACTATGGATGATTGGAAGGACACATAGATTTGCTTAGCTGGCTCTTTATTATATTATGGCATTGTGCAAACACTGCAGTACAGGACTAATGTGTCATGACAGGGCGGAAGCTATTACTTGTAATTATTATTCAAAGGATGGTCACTCACATTCACAAAGTATTAACATTAATAGTACTAACAAGGGACACAACAATTATATATATAGCAATGACACATATAACATAGTTATATCCCATACATTACAGTTACAAGTTTCACCCTTTAACTCTACCCTTATTTGACATTGAAGAGCTATACATTACAGATACAAGTTTCACCCTTTAACTCTACCCTTATTTGACATTGAACAGCTAATGGACTACCAGGTACTGAAACGGCACTGTTTACCTTCATGATGATTTTGTTGATGACGTTGGAGCTGCAGAAATCAAAGTCCAGCACATCGTCTGGCTCCAAAGTTTTAATGTTGCAGTCGGTGAGAACTCCCTCCTCCTCCAGCCTGCTCCATTAATTGAGTGAAAGATTTTTTAAAATCTAAACCATTGCTATTTCCAAAAAGGTTTGATATATCCTTATTTGTTTGGTTCGGAAATAGTTATAATGGCAATAGCTGAGCAAATTATGAATAAGGTGAAAGTTTTTGTTTTATTCACTCTGGGACTGATTGGTTTAAAAATGTAATCATCAACCCACAGAGTGCGGTCTATAAATAGTTACAACAAGGGAAAATTCTTCACCTGTACACTACAGTGTTGTGAAATAGGTGAAGATAATTTAAAGGAAATTCCCAATTGCTACAATCATTGCATTTGTGTGAAAGGTGAAATACCGTAAAGGTGGAAATTTATCTAACTTTACATTCACATTAAAAATGAGCTAAAGATTTTTTGCTTTATTCTATTAAAAAATTGATTCCAATATAAAGCAGAAATAAGAAAATAAAAGTTTTTATTGATCATCTCGAAAGTAGCAAAAATGATCTATGCCAAAATATTACCAGGAGGAAAAAAGAATCAACACCATTATGCCTTACAGATCTACCAATTCAAATTGGGCATCATACCAAAGATTGATTATACACATGATAAAAATCTAGAAGACTTGAACTATCAGAAATAATTCCTAAATAATTATTAATCAAAGCCACTGCGCGATCAAGACAATTAATGAAAGAATGAAACAATTTGCAATAACCCTAGTGCAGCATACAATATCAAACTTTAAAATGTGTACCCATCAAAATTCTAGTTCATCCTTTTATTACTTTATTAGTCATAATTTACTTTAAAACCACTCACATCAGAACAAGAGGGCAGCCGTAACCAGCATAGCACATCTTCAGACTAGTGTTTGCACTTGGCATAGAACTGCTGCCAAATATGGTGAGACATTCCTGCAAGAAAATAACAGGATGCATAATTTTGCTACAGATAAAAATTAGATTACCAAACAAATTAAAATCTTTTTTTATTTTTACAGGTATAAAAAAAAAGAAAACTTCAAGGGAGGTTCATGGGAAGGCGTTAAAAATAGATGTATATTATTATTATTATTATTATCATTGTAATTGTGACATCTACTATAGTACATTGAGCATATATTGTTATTGATTTATATTGTACAAATTTATTTAATGCTATGAAATGTCTTATTTTTTTATTTGTGATACATATTCATACCACCAATTGTGCCTTATAACTCTTTCAGTAACTTGCCATTTTTCACCACTCGAACTTAGCATTTCGAAAAACATTTCGGAATCTGCTACATGTGTTATATATCAGCCTCTCAAAGCTAATATGCATGTATCAAAAGGCCGTGAACAGTTTACATTTTATACAAGCGTAAAAGAAGACAACTCTGCAAAACCTTTCTAACGCATTTTCGACACCAAATTTTCTCAATCTGAATCAAAAAGGGCTTTCATGAGCCAAATAGGGCACTGCAAAGTTTTTTGTTGGTATCAGTACTTTATAAGAAGTTTGAAATTTGAAGAGGATACCTAAAAATTGTTTTGAATTATAACAAAAAATGTGTCCACAATCGATCAACTCAAACATTTATTAGTGAACAGTAAAATGCCCAAGGAGAGGAGATGTGATCAAAGTTATTTCAGTCTTGTAATATGTGCTGGCTGTCTACTGTCAACAAGATCATCTGCTTTCGCGTATTGAGCCTTTCTTGGGTGTTAAATTGTTAATTGTTGTTATAACGTCACGCTGTATGGTCAACATAAGATACAAGTCTATCTGTTTACAAGATACTAAAGGTTGCTTTTTTATGTCTTATAAATCACTAAGAATATAAAGCATGCCCCAACTCTGGTTAGAAAGGAAGTTTAAATCCTCATTGTTTGATAGGCAGGCTTCATACACTTTGTATGTGGGATATTTTGTTCACTAATTAAACCTAAAGTTCTTGGACCAGATTTTGAACACTGAAAAAGTTAATATTATAGAACAAACAAAAAATAAAAAAGTACAATATGCTGAATTTAAAATAAAAACAATAAAGAAAGAAAACCAAATAATTAACATTTAAATATTGAAGTTCGAAACAAAAAATATTTTGGCGAGTAGAGGAGGCGATTGCCCAGGAAATCAGTAAAACAAACCAAAACAATACATTGGTAGGCTAAAAATTCAATAATATATTTCTTAAAAATATGCTTATCGAAGCGCAATTTTTACCAACAACACAGTTAAATTAATCTTAAAGGCCAGCTGCTCCTCTTTGATCACATAGTGATGAAAAATTGCCTCCTGAATGAATGCATTTGCCTGCACACACTTGGCATCTTCGACTGTGATCTTGAGCCCCATGGGACTTGCGAATACTGTGGCTGTCTGAAACATAAATGTTGGCAATACACAGTTTTACAGTTGAACAAACTATGACATGAGTAGGAGGGGAAAGCAACAGTGAGACCAAGAGAAATAAAGAAAAATAAATGTGCATGGGAAACATTAGTTGGAAAATAATATAAATCACCAACAATTCTGAAACTGAAAAAAAAAATTGCATTCAACATGAAAAAAAGTATGGTAACAGAATCCAATTACAGGACCTTCTTCCTCTTTATCAACATGTCTTCAATGGTAACATCCTTTTAGGCTTTCAGAACCTTCTTGCAAAAAAGGTTGGCACAAAATTAAATTATGTTTAGTACATGTATGTATTTGATGATCAACTGTAATATACGCCGATTTTACTTGCGCATAATAGAAAACCAAGAATCTATGTTTTGCCATATAAATAAAAAGAAGGCCCTTTCTTTATAGAAAACATGACGTTAAAAATTGTACATTTAATTTTCATTTAGGCTTTGGACACAAGATAACAGATTAATAAACTTTTTGCTCTAGAGCTAGTTGAACATTTTCCCAAAAAATTTTTTTTCATTTTTGAATCATTATTTAAAAAATAGCCCCTTTTTTTTCATGAGGTTCATTTAAAGAAAGATTTAGAGCTACATGTAGTTCAACCGTCAAACATTAATTTTGTACTCACATCTTTAAAATGTATTGCCTTGAGGATAGTGGATACATTTCTAACATTATCCAGTCGAGCTACCAACATGTACTGATCATCATCATCACTGTGCTGAGTGGATAACATATCTTCTGTACTACCCTTGTGCACACTCTGAAAAAAAGTGATTTAAAAAATTTTAAGATTCAACCAGAGCTGAGATAAAATTAAGGTGAAAGCAAAAAAAAAGCCCAACTGTCATAGGTGGGAGTCAAACTATTTTATTTTTATTTACAACATTCACAGCAGGTTCAATATTTCAATCATCAAAAAGGTAGAGCTTAAGCATGCGTTTAAAAATTTCCATGGAAGGTGCCTCCCTTATGTTTTTGGGAAGGTTGTTCCATACTTTGGGATAGAGATAGTTAATTTATCATTTCTATTTGGTACAACAAGGATGGTTTTATCAGCTGAAGATCTACGCTGCCTAGCAGGTAAATACATCTTTAGACAGTTTGAGAGATATATGTAGAGCCATTTAGAGCAAATCATGCAAAACCTGTGCAATACCCTTTTTTTAACAGGCAGCCAATGTAGATGGTGAAGAATATGGCTAATGTGCTCATGTTTTTTCATTCTGATAAAAAGCCTTATTTTGAACCCTTTGCAAGCGATTACATGTAATAGTGTCGTTGGGGAGAGTTGTTAGTAAAACATTACAGTAAATGAGTAATCAAGGTTAGCTAATATCAAAGATGTAACAAGGGTCTTCGTCACATTCTCATTTAAACAGGTTCGTATTACGTATACCTGCAATTTTCCTAATATCCTATCGTTAATGACTTGAGTCAGAGAGACTCTCTACGGTGAGCGAAATGCCCGCAAATCCTAATGGTGCGGCGTCATAATGGTGCCTTCCAAGGCTAAATAATTCCTATTATTTTAGTAAAAAAGAGGGCGGACAGGAGGGTATCTAGGCTTATAGGGTCCCTCTTTGTTGATAGGTTCTGTTAGTTTGTAAAATGATTTGAAAAGTCTAGCGCCATTCTTGTCTGCATCTGTGGTTGAGGATCACCTTTTTCTTTTTTGTCTCGTTTTTAATCTTTTCTTCTTTCTTTAATTGTTGATGCTAATTAGTGCTGGAATCAAAACTTTTGGTAATAATTCATTTCTGCTTATATTGCAAAATGTAATCACGTTTATACTTTATTTAATGATTTAACTTTATTTGTTACTGTCAACAAAATTGAGGTTTGATGGTATTGTATTTTTTTTTTTTCAACTCTGGAAACCACCATTCCACTGACCACATAATTTTTTTTCTAAATACTGTATTATGCTTCCCCGTCATTATGTCACACAAAAGCCTCCGTTGTAATATATAATTGACTTCACAACCTGATGCATTTAAAATTGATCAAAATGATCATGACTCTTATTGTCTTAATTGAAAAAACAAAGTAACGCCTGTTTTCCATGATATGATCATGTCTTCGTGCGGTAAGATTAGTATTTGCTAGAAACTCGTCACTACAGTGATAGGAAACATACAGTTTTCAACATTTCTAAGGCTTAACTGACGTGCTGCAAAAACACTAGGACAAACTTAAAATTAAAGTTTAAACATAAATTAATTTTACGCTTCAGCCTAAACAACAACTACAGATAAGACTTTTTTCATGAAAATGTAATGTAACTCACTATGTGTACACACTGTGATCAATCTAACCATCATTATCAACTGCAATTTCATTCATGAATATTTTACTATTCTAGAATGCACCTTACTACACACACACATTGTATCAATTTTATGCTTACATTAAATGAAACACATTTGTCCCTAACTTGCTGTACAGTAAAATGAGGGGGGGGTTCTGGGTTACACTAATCTGGAACACGGTGGGGTTGGGGAATGGTGTTGCTGTAATTTTTTCCACCATCGCTCATATAACCATATAACCCAACAAAATGCGTCTCAGTTTAGGCCTCAAATGTTAAACCCAGGTATGTTTGTGCGGGCGGCCGCGACACGAGAAAAACAGGGTCAATAACTTGGACTCTCCGCGATGCCTAAAGCCCTAGACGAATACCTGGGGCCTCTAGGCTAGTTCGGGTTTGGACACTCTCTGGCAAAACACGAATTCAATGATGAAACACAAATATCTGCGAATTAGCTAGTCATGTGTGCAAACGGGATTGCGTTACACCACTCCTGGATTTGGCGAGAAGGATCCAGCTCTAATTTTCAGGCTTCTGAGAAAATTTGTGTTGCCCTTTATCCACACACACAAAGTCCACCTAAACCCCCACCCCCTCACACACATTCACTTTTTTGCTTTTCAGGGTGTGTAAATGTTGCATTGAGAAGTTGTGCACTGCATTTTCACTTGTCAGTAATTATAACTGCTCAAGAATACTGTAATTATTTGCCTTTTTCATTGTGATCTCCTTATACTTTATACTTTACACAAGTGCAGCTTTATCAGTTCATATAATTCGATGCATACATTAGTCTGTTATATCTATTTTTATATATTTTTTTTTTTATCCTCTGGCAAATATTTCACCCCTCGGTGAAAACTGATAATGAAAGATGCGTTAGCTTCAAAGATTTTCATTGACTAAAATTTCTGTCATTCAAAGCTCATAACCCCTCAGTCCCTTCATGTTCATTGGTGCTATTTAACGTACACGTGTTGTATGCACTGATATGGGCACATATCTAGTTTTTGTTGATAATTGTTCTTCACACACTTAGAAATTTTTTTTTATGTAAGCCTTAAAATCCCTCCTCAAAGTTGGACTACGTCACTTCTGTTAAAACTGTAATGGTCATAGTACTGCAAATGAATGCTGTAGTACCAGTTATGGGGGTGATTTTTGTTTTCTTTTTCTTTAAAAGAATCTTATCTCCTTTGTGATATTATGTTATATCAAACGACAAAACAGCTTTATACTTTACAAAAGATCGTTTCATACAGTTTTTTTGTTTTTGTTTTGATTTTTTAGGTGTTTTTTTATACCTACACTGTTTCTGTAAACAAGCTTTAATGCCTTAAAATGAATATGAAGCTTTTTGCCATTGCTTGCTGTCTGTTTGTTTTACTCACTGTCATCATCTGTATGTGTACATTTGATATTTTCATAAGGACTTGATATTATTATTAATGGTGTGGTTGTTGCAGAAAGGTATTATAATCTTTTAGTTAACTGTTAAGCTTATAAATAAATATTATTACTTTTGTTCTGTAATCAAGTTGCGGAATAAGATTGATTATAAAAAAAAATTTTATAGTGAAGCTGCACTTTGCCCAGCTTGTTTTGAAGGCATGAGTCGCCACTCAGCAAACATACCAAGAAACCAGACTTCCCACCTTGTCACTTGTGGTCCGCTTGTTTGCTTCTCCATATTATTTTAAAGCCTGCTCATTGGACTGATGGAGCAGACAAGACCAGAAAAGTTGCACATTTTCTACTCGGCAAGATGATGTTTAAGGGTTGTCCTTTAAAAGTCACCCACTAGTAGTGGGCACCCCGCTGAGCTGGGATCAGAGCAGTGAGTGCGGTGTCAGTTGGAAGCGCTATAGATAGATACTCTAGGCCCTATTTTCTTAAAGGAGGTGCCCCACAGAGCCAGGGTTAAATATAGATCTAGATCTATGGCATTTATTTTAATGTAATTTGGCCAAAAAAAAACAATAGATTCTATATATTCTACTGTAAGAAATTAGTGAGGCCGTAAAGAGGCGTAAAGACAATTGCTGGATGTACAAGTAAATTTATACTAGATGTCTAGATCTAGAATCTAGTGTCCATTCTTGTTGCAAATATTTGAAGTTTTACTTACTTTGAATCTAGATCTAGATCTATGGAACTGTACAGAATATTACAGATCTCAAAGTGTATCAGGTGCATCAAGTGTATCATTCAAAGTGTATGATGGATTTCGACTTTTAGTACATGTATCATTCATGAATGATTGAAATCATTGAAAAGTCTTGTTGAAGTCTTGAAGAGAAAGTGAAAAGAAATCATTGAAAAGTCTTGTTGAAGAGAAAGTGAAACTGCAGATGAGTTTGATGGTAAACACACACAAAAATCGAGTTATATCCCTTGCTTCAGGAGGTAGGTTTTTTTGTTGTTTTTTTTTTTGTGTGATAGTACCAAAGTATAGTTGAAGGAGACATTTGATAGTACACTCATCTCGAGATAAAAAAAAAAAAAAAAATTAAAAAAACTAAAATTAAAAGAAATTAAGACCGCAGTTAGGCCTACTGTGTTTGAATTGCGATACACTGTTTATGCACATTACTTTGGATAACCTGCTGTTTGACAGAAATGTTATGTCATTGGCTGTTGGAAGAGTTGAGTTGGTTTGAACATCAGCACTGTATAGGCTATATTGTGGACGGGCCCCAAGACGGACGTCTGGCAATTGTATGTGTTGCCATACACGAGACAGGGTAAAGATACCGTGATTCCTGTCTCAGCCGGTCACATTATACTGACACCGACCCAACCAGTAGGGAACGCAACCGCCAGGATTCGAAGTCGGGACCTTTTGCGTCGGAAGCCGATGTTCTGTTGGAAGAGACCGGGTACGCATGAACTGGACTAACATAACAATTAATAATAATTATTGCTGTTTGGTTTTCTCATTTATAATTTTATTAATATTTGTTATGACTAAACCAAAAAACTTATGGGGAAATTGGCCCCGTGTTTCAAGTTTTTAAATATGTTTGTGATTCCTTTTTTTTTCCTTCACACAATGAATCGGGCTCCTGTACCATGATAGGAATT
Organism: Elysia chlorotica; assembly: GCA_003991915.1. Lineage (NCBI taxonomy): Eukaryota > Metazoa > Mollusca > Gastropoda > Plakobranchidae > Elysia > Elysia chlorotica. Next base: position 330,866 of record RQTK01000463.1, read on the forward strand.
AGGATGTCTTTTTAAAGCTTATCAGCCGCTGATCACACAGCTAGCAGTGTAAAAATTAATCAAAAAGTGCAACACCGTTGCCAGAGGTACCTGCCATTATTCAACTCTGCAGCGCATCCCCATTAATATTCCGATTAACTGCAGCTAGAACCGTATTCTGTATAATTTTGTAGAGTGTCATCTCAGCGTTCTGTGGCCGATCCTTCCAAGCCCATGCTAACCTAGTTCAAACTTGTGCGGTTAGCGTGCAGCATCAGTCTGAGAAATTTCGGTTCCATTTTTTTTTACAATTTAATAATTGTAATCATCGATTTTAATCTAATTGCGGCTGTGAAGCAAGCCTTTATCTCTATCACAGGTATGCTATTAATAACCTCTTTCATCTATGTTAAAAACGTGTACAATATCAACTTAATTGTAATCAACATAGCGCATGCCTATAAAATCTTAAAAATCGAATAAAAAGATTTAAGTTTGCTGCCTAATTTAATTGTTATCACAGATTTCAATTAATAGAAATAATTATATGATTGTTATAGATTAAAAAATTCTTGTAATGACAGCCAAATCATGAATGTTAGGCACTTGCTATGTGTGTGTGTGTGTGTGTGTGTGTGCATTTTTTCTTTAGCAACTAGCTACAAGTATGATAATATTATGTATTTATGCTCTCTCTCTCTCTCTCTCTCTCTCTCTCTCTCTCTATTTCTTTTATGGCCTGTTTTGGTCTGTTCCTGTCTCTCTCTCTGCTGTGTCTCGTTCGTTTGATCTTTTATGGGGGGGGGGGGGGGGGCCTGGGGTAAAACATCGTCTTCCGACGCAAAAGGTCCAGGTTCGAGCCCTAGAGATTGCGCTCCTTACTGGTTGGGTCGGTGGCGGTTTAATTAATGTGATCGGTTGAGACAGGAGTCATGGTATCCCCGCCCTGTCTCGTGTGTGGCAGCACATAAAATTGTCAGACGTCAGTCTTGGGGCCCGTCCACAATATAGCCTATATAGTGCTGATGTTGGACGTTAAACCAACTCAACAACATTCTCTCTCTCTCTCTCTCTCTCTCTCTCTCTCTCTCTCTCTCTCTCTCTCTCCTTCCCTCCCTCCTATACCTCTGTCGATCTGTGATGCAATCTTAAACTCGATTGCGGCAGCGTAATGTGTAGCTCTGCCAGACCATTTTTAGTGGGGATGCTATACACTGTGCACCACCAGGGACTGCGTTTCGGCATCTGGGCCTTTCGTGCCGCCCCGGTATAAAGTCTTTACGTCCATGCAGACGAACCATCTTTGTTGGAAAGAAGAGACAGACTGTCCTTACAACGTGCTGTTAGTCTAGAGTCTCACCCTGACAGTCCAGCTTTTCACCCTGTTTTCCACCCAAGTTGTGTAGAAAGGTTCCAACTAAAAGTTTAGTAAAGTTTCTAGATTGATCGACTTCAATCGAGAGATGCGCCAGTTCTGCAGAAGACTCCAGACCAGCTAGACGTGCTTAGCTGCTCTGCGAATTTGGTTAGATTAGTCTAAGATTTGACTAAGTTATAATCCAGTATTTTGGATTGATGATTTGAAAGAGTATTGGCAACGTGTTAGCCACCTGATTTTGTAATACTGCTTGATTTATATATCCTGTATTACGCGATTTTACGTTATTTACGCGACTCCAATAAATTCACAAGAATGTTGGACTGATTTATATCGAATGTAAACTGAGTATCACTTAACTATGTAAAGCCTGAGGCTCTTTGTGTTATTGAATTTATAGATTGGTAATAAACGGTTTTCTCAGTCATCGAACAGATTGGACTTGACTATGATTATATTTGTATTCTTTTGATTGACAATAGTTTCTTGAAGGCTGTCAATTTGACAAATGGATGTTGGGAGAATTAATATTATAGATGGTATATTTCTGTTCGTCATACCAGATTGTACTCTTGTAGCTTTTTGAATATCTGTGTCGTCTGTCTGGGTTTGGTGTTCACAGTCAGCGATGAGGTAATTTCTAATGTATGTAATGATTCCTCTACAGTTTTCACAGGTGCACGGGTAAGCAGTATATTCTGTGAGATGTGCAAATGGGGTAGGCTATAGATCGATCTACATAATTATAATTATATAACTGAATAAGTTAATATTTTTCCATTCTGCCTAAAATTCTCAATTTATTGGTATGCTTTTTTAAACACTCTGGTAGATGGAGTTACTGTATACCCCGCTATAATTTTTACGAAAATTTGAGCTTCATAAAATGAACAGTAACTAGAGAGCCATTTCTATTCTGCAATGTGTAAACACTGTTATCTTTATTTTTCATTATTTAAAATGAATTGGGACAGTGACGGAAGAGACTTTCGAACGCGCATATATTCTTATCAAGAGATTGCCAGATGTGTCCCATTTTAGGTTGCCTTTGTTTACCTATTGGGTCGGTGTCGATGTCAGTCATTTCAAACCCTCTGACTAAGACATTTTGCTTTATGTCCACGTTAATTAATATTGTTATTAGACTTTGTCTTGGGGTCTGTGGTTGTTTGAATTCTTCAATGAATCACAAACAGCGAACTGCTCAGGCAGGACTGGTAAAACGAGGGAAAACCAAAGCCAGGCTCAAAACCACAGTGCTGAGGAAATCCACGCTGGAAAATCAGACGAAGAATGTCCACAGCTCTTTAACGCCATTTTAGTCCTGTGGATCTTCACCCCTCTTTCCGTAGTAAATATTATCCACTTCACTTGGGTAGATCTATTCTATTTCCGAATTGTTTTGCCTATTTGATCTCGTAGTCCGTTGGGCGTTTCCAGTCGTGATCGAGTTGAGAACGACTGATCCATCATTCTCTTCCCATTTCGGTGGATCATGGGGGCAAACAACTTGAGCTCTAGCCTCAACTTTGCGACCAAACTCGCTTGAATTTGTTAAGTTTCTTAATGTTTAATATATGGACACACATTCAAAGACAATAGAAGTGACAATAAATGCACATTTAGTCCAAACGTTGCTTTTTCAGTTCAGTAGACGCATTTTAAAAAATCGAATCGAGCTATAGTCTATGGGCTCAAAAGCTATAGACAAAATTTACGTGCTTCCACACACCACCATTTCGAATGTGCCGCTTCAGAGTGAAAGGTCCGCCGCGGAACTGTTATTCGGAATAGTATTAGTAGTTATTATTGTATTCCGAATAATTATTGCTATCAAAGATAATAATTCGTTCGTTCGTTCGTATTCATTAAGATGCAAGAGGCATACATGCCCGTGTCGCAAATGTTCAAACGATACAATCATATTATAATAATGACAACAGTTTACTAACGCCTACACTATGTGCTCATCATCTAGTGCCTTTCTGCACCGGTCTGTACTTTCAATGTCAATTATCTTGCTTTATAGCTCGTTTCAGTACGAGATAGTTCTTGGAAAGAAACTATTTTTGTGCGCATTTGTCTGGGATCGGGGATGTAGGAATCTTTTTGGGTGGTAGTTTCTTGTTTGGTATTTGGAAAGTTGTGGCATTTTTACAGTAGTGTTTTTGCCAGTCACGATTTTGTGCAAATGAGTGACTCTGGTGCATTTTCGTCGTTGCTCAAGTGGTTTCCAACCCAGGAGTTACATGGTGTTCGTCATGGAACCAGGCTCTCTTGATCTCTACAGCTTGTGACAAACCGTGCAGCTTTCTTTTGGGCCTTCTCTATAGAGTCTTTATGTTTTTTAACGTGGGGGTCCCATGCAGTGCAGGCATAATTATTATTCTAAGATGGGTCATTGCGTCATAAGTTTGGGCCTTCACACTTTGAGGACATTGGTGAAGATTTCGTGGCAAGAACCCAAGGGATCGAAATGTTTTACTCTTTAACCGTTTGTTTTTATGTTTTTACTTATGCCACATAAAATAAGTTCTGTCCGTCAAAATCGGCTCCAAAACAAAGATAGAATGTTTACACAATCATTATTTCTGGTTATATAAACGTACTCTTTATTTTTAGTCAGTATTGCATCCATTCGTGAGCTATTTGTTCATGTGCGCTGACAGCGTTTTTTAACAGTTCCACGCTGAGCGTTTCTGAACGGTTTAAAAGTTGAAGTTGGTCATTACTGTTTATCATGGTTCATTTTACTTACGGAAAGTTATTGGTTGTTGCTTTTTGTTATAGTCCACGAATTTTAATATAATATAATAATAAATCATAATATCTATAATGTTAGCCAAGCTTGAACTTTTTTTTATTTTTAACTTAACGGACCCCCAATAACGGTCCTGGCATTGGTTGTAGCAGTGTGTACAGTCACTAGGCTACTGTGTAGATGTACACTGTAGGCAACTGTGGAAGTGTGTAGAAGTCAGCACTAGGTCTAGATCTAACAATAACATCTAGAATCTATACATCACTCAGCAGCATTGCAGAACATCATGGCAAACCTTGCAAGTGGAAATATTGAAATTGATTTCTTTTATAAACAAATAAAAGTTATGAAAGGATTTAAAACCTGCAATATTATCTAGATCTATGTAAAGTTGAAGACTGCTGACTAGGGGGTCTAGAGAATCTTTGACATCTAGATTAGACTGGTTCGATCGAGAATCTAAATTTCTCGGTATATGCTGTGTATAATTATTATTGAATGTTTGTCTACATTTAATACAATTCACCCTAAATTCACCGTGATCTATATATCTAATCTAGATCTAGTAAAGCTGAATGCCCTTATTCTTGAAGGTATTTTAAAAACTAAAATCTTATAGTCTAGATAGACTAGATCTAGATTTAGATCTAGATCTAGACTAACCCCATGGTCATGGATGTTTTTTACCCCCAAGAACGCAAAAATGAACAGCAAAAGTTCTAGATCTAGTATATACTGTGTTGCATTCAGAAGCTGAGAGAAGTTGGAACAGTAGAATAATGAGAACCATGCTCCCTTTGCTGCTTGCAGTTGCAACAGTGCTTCAGAATAATTTGTAAATGCAGGTCCAATAGATCCAGAACTAGAAAGTAGAAATCTAGATCTAGACATAGATCTAGGCCTCTAGTTAACTACTTCTAAGACTAAGACAGCACACACATTCTACTTCTAAAAAATGCTTTTTTAAAAACTGCCTAGTTCCACAGCCCCTGAATATGGTATCACTCAGAACCAAAATCACTATTTAAATGTAATTATATCGCATTTTGGATGATTCGACTCCAGGCAAAGGAAGTCTCCAAAACCAGTAAAGCGCAACTGACTTTAAATTGAGTTTTGTTTTGACTTGCTCAAAATGTTATCTTTAAGTAGCATGATAATGAAATTATTCAAGCAGTTTCAACTTTTTTGAGAAAACAAATCTTTATTTTGTTTCCTTTCCTCCCACAAGGTTTCTACTATTTGTGAAAGATGAGCGTCAAAAACTGCTTCCTGTCACAAGTCAAACGACTGTGTCAGATTTTGATCAAGTCAAATCACCAAGTGCCGTCATCTCTAAGGAAAACGCAACTCGTCCATTTGTGCAGATCTTGCTCCACACTTCTAAGAGAACAAAACCACACAGTATACCAGGTGCAGACCCGTCTCAAGTCGTCAATCACACGATTTAGGTCAGAAAACATGGCTGAGAGTAAAGACGGAGAGCGGCAGACAGAACAACTGCCATCGGAGCTGTTTCACACGAGCGTCGGCCAACAGGAAGGCTGGTTGGTGGTTGGCCCTTACAAGGTCTTTGCCTGGAGACACAGTCCCTATCTCTCGACATAGCAGTAGTTCAGCCTTCTATACTGTAATCAAAAACTGTACCCGTAGCGTCACCGACTCTCACAGGCGCTTCCCAATGTTTTTATAACGTGAGTTTTTATATAATTATATTTAAAATTGTGAAATAACATTTTAATGAATTTGAACTGAGAAATTAATGATTAGGTACTATTGCATTTTCAAATGTGTAGCCATGGCTCGTGGCAGTATCAATTAAAAAAATTTACTTGCAGTAAGAGTAAAGACAAAAATGATTATAATCTTTAAAGGAACAGCTTTGAAAATTGTTGATAATTTTGTTTGCAAGGTTTCCTTGCCATATTAAATGTTACACTTCTACCTTAATTGCTTAAGATCATTTATTTTTAATTATCCATATATATATTTGAAATTTTGTTACCTATTTCCGCAACTGCATTACAAAATTAGACTCTACTTTTTAAGTTTTCAAAAATCTGGATATTTTAGATGTTAATGATTTTGACTGAGCTGAGGATCATTTTTACTACGAAATGTTGCCAATTTTCTGTAAATTTGCAGTAATAAAACAAATGTTAAAAATTGGCAAGTCAGAGTTCCAGATTTATAAGTCTGTCGAAGGCTTATTTTAACAATTCATTATGCAGCTTTTTTGCTTTGCGTAAAAAGATTTAGTAGGGAAAAAATGATCCAGTTCGCTTTACTGAAAAATATTCTGTATTGCAACAATCAGTGTCCCTCTGGTTTCACAACCTATTTATAGAAATGTTTTTATGTACAAGTTAATCAGGAAACTTTAACATATTTATTTTCTTTGACTTTTTAAACCTTCAATTTGTTAATAATTGTGATTGTTATATACTTATGTTGTGTACAATTTTTAGGGGATATATGTGAAAGGTTCAGGGTATTTTTCAATCTAACTAGCTGACACCTTAGCGATGTTATGTATCAAATTGCAGGCATGGCCATGTGGACCATATAGGAGGGGTTGCCAGCCACGTTGCCAAACGAGGGGACAAGACGTACTTCGGCCGGTCCATGAAACACGGGGTTGTGGACCGCCTCGGGGAAGTCTGCCACTACGCCCGGTCGATGGTTTTGGCACAGACTGTCGAAGCGCTAGAGAACGTCAATATCATCCCTGTGGCGGAGGATGAAGCTGTGCGGGTAAGACAGTCTGTAGAGGCAGCGACAGTGACTTGGTTAATTAGGTGGTTGGGGGGGAAGGGGCGTGGGCAAACTGGCCAACCCTCCCAAATTTTTCATGAAATTCACGAACTGAACTCTCCGTCCCGAATCTTTTCCGAGAGTGGCGATGTTCACACACTGCAAGTTTCCCAATCATGAAGCCTTCCCAGAAAGGAGAAACCTATGCATTTTGTTCGGTGCGCAATGTTAACATCAGTATAGCTAGTGGCGGTAGGGATGTCATAAAAAAACATGTAACAAGGATGCCATTGTTCAAGCCGGAAATCAGGCTTTTTTGGTCTCCGCATTTTTCCCGTAGTAACTGAGGATCAACAAGCCTTTTCGGCCTTTCCCATCATCAACCCATGCGTGCAGCTAGATCTAGAAGTTTTAGGTTTGGTTGGTTCTTCTGAGCAATAAAGCGCGGTTATGAATCTTTGTCCTCTATCTCAGTATTCGAATGGTGACTGGCGTGACAGTGTGTCTCACAGGGTCCCCTCTTCATGTGCCCCCAGCCCAGCTTAATAAGGCTGATACAATGCTTCCCAATGAGCCATTGACTTATCAGCAAAGTAATTTTAGTGCCTTTCGTGTAGAACTATGTTTATTAGATCTATATCATCTTTATGAATTATATTATATTCATATATTGCATAGATTTATAATTATATTATAATTATTAGGGCTTAAAAATAGGGATTTGGCAGTATGTAGTCGGACATAAAAATAGATGTTTGCTCAATGACCCATCAAACGTTTTGATTTCTGCTAAAGAAGTCCGATCTCATGCGTTACTCTATAGATCTATCGACAAGAAATCACTTTCTGGCGGCACTTTTCGGCGAATATGGTTGATCTCGACAACATGCTTCCACAGCCGCCAATCTGTCAATCCTGTAGTTTTGTTTACAATACATTATATCTATCACTTTTTTCTGTATTAGGGGGAATGTAGATGAAGATTTAGATCTTCCATTACAGATTATTTCAACAGATGCCAATGGGATAATAATGCTATGTGCAGCAGTCGGGCACTTGTCTCGTGTATATGGATATTTTAAGGTTTTGATGACTTCCATAGTGATTTTCGATCATTTTCGTACATTTCCGATCTCGCCTAAGTTGCCGATTGAAGACCGATACCTCCAAAACCAACCGGTCTGTCGTTCCAATATCGAAAAAAATTTTAAGGCTTTAGCTCATTAGACCTGCATATTGTGATTTGTACCTAGACTGTAGCTGTAGATTTTCAGATCTAGTTGATACCCTAGGCAAACTGGCCATATTTGTAGAGTGTCTGGTTATCAATAGGGAGGTGCCCAGTTCGAAAACCATAATGGGGCAAAATAATTTGTCGAATTTTGTCCCCCTAAAGTCCATTTCAGTCAATGACAATGGTCTTAGTTTGTCATCAGCTGAGCTGGAATCTCCGCACTGTCTCTGTGTGACAGCAAGCAAAGTTGTCAGTCTTTGGACCCACCCGACATATAACCTAGCTGGAGACAGGAACTTACAGAAACCAACAAAGCCAAACCAAACCTAAATATCTAGATGCACGCATCTATTATCATTTTTTGTTAGAAAATATGTGATATCTATAAGGATCTGAGGATATATCTACAAGGACCGAAGAAAACCTACATACGGATAAATTCCTTTCCGCTTGCTAAAAAGCCCTTACTTCCCATATAGCAATTCAAAGCATGAGAGGCTCGTTCGGCTTTAGCTAAGCGCGTTTGAAATATTTTTTTTTTTAGTTCAGACAAGGGATGCATATTGCTGACGTGGTGTTACTGACATTGAGATGAAAATAAAAAAACAGCAAAGACAACCCGCCTCTTCTCCCTGGTGTTTGCTTTTTCTTTTTGGGCGCTGAAATTTCACACCTTTTAGATCACATAATGTGTTTGACAATTGTTGGGAATGATTCTCTACCTTTACCTATTGTGCATTCACTCTTGTTTGTATGTATAAATATACTATTTTGTATTTGCTTTTGCAGATAAATTCTCGGTATTTTGTGAAGGCATTTCCCACAATCCACCGCGTGCCGAGTCAAGGCTACATCGTTTACAAGGAGGAGAAGAAGTTGAAGGAAGAGTTCAAGGGGATGTCGGGCTTTGATGTAGCAGCCCTGCACAGAGAGGGCAAGGACATCCATGATGTGATCATCACCCCTGAGATTGCCTATACTGGTAGGATTCCAGCGACAAACAACATCTGAGGCTTTCTTAGTGTTCAGTGTTTTGTCTTTTCACATTGCATTTATGGAAGTTTTACAATTGTGCACACTATAATTATCTGATGTTATTTCTTTTTAACTGTCAAAGATAGAAGATTTTTAATGTATTGCATTATTCCCAAAACAAACTTTTTGCGTTTTAAAGAGTGTGTTTAGAAAGAATTGTTTTAAAGAATAGCCATTTTAATTTTGCTTTTTTCATAATGGCGTACATTTTTGAAATACATTTATAATGCAATATTCTTATTGTGGGCTAATCCTGGCTAGTCCCTTTTTTTCTCTGTCTTAATTTGAAGCTAATCCACTATATATCTAAATGAAATACAATCATATTTTAGAAAAAAAATTATAGAAAACTAGATTAAACTTTAGAAAGGGAATTTATAAAAACTGTGAGTAATATCTCTGATCTTTTTTGTTTATTGTTTGTTTTGGTTTTGTTTCTACATTCAGGTGACACAGTCTTTGACGTATTTACAAACCCGTCTAACCCAGATCTCTTAAGGGTCAAACTTCTCATCACAGAGGCGACTTTTTTGGATGATGATATAGGTACGTTTTTTATTTGGAGATGGATTTGAGGGAATGAGGTACAGGGTTTTATGGATGTTATGAATGCAGGAAATGGGTAGAGAAGGCAAGTTTTATAGCCAACTGAAAAAAAAAATAGATTGGACAATAAGTTGTCTATAAAACAGCAGCTGGCATGTCCATGTCCAACATGTATTGTAACACAAGAACAATTAAGATGATAAAGTGTGTGGTGGTCTGAGAAAACCAGTCGCATGACGGAAATTTTGGATATGGAGTTATTGGTATGGTTGGATGCACACAGCTTCCTGAACATTTTGCTTTTTGAATTTTGAAAATATCTTGATTGGGGGCTGAGTTATAGTTATTTGTGTGTCCAAAATATCCGCAATGTGAAAAAGAAGAAAAATGCGTTTAAAGTTTAAATTTTGCTCTTATTTTGCAATGAAAGCTATCAAAGCTGTTCAATATTCTTATGGAAATGCTAGAACAGCTATGTAGGTGTACTTTTTGTATTTTTTCATGGTAAAATGTATCTAGAAATAAATATTAGCTTTTCAAAACAAAAAACAACCCCAACAGCAAAATGCAAATTCATGCCGAAACCCCCCCGCTGAAACAATGAAACAAACAGGTATAAAAAACAAGAGATTTTAGTTTCTTCATCAACATTCCTTATCATAGAAATGTTGTAATTTATTAATAATTAGGGAGCTGTACTGGTGCCTTTGCTTCTGTTGTAGAGGCTCTGTCAGTCGCCGTCAAATCCTGGAGCGGGGCGAATAGGTCATCTACAAAATGTGGTAGTTTTTGGAGATGGGGCAGGGTTTTTTTTCACTTGATACACTACTTATGTTCTAGGTTTTAAAATCTAGACCTTGATAATTAAGTGACGACTGGTATCGCCATGAGGACTGAATAAGAGCAAACTTGGGGGTGCAAAGGAAATAGACGCTACAGTGAAAAGTAAATTCAGATTCAGGTGTCTATAGACATGTGTGAAACTAATATTAAGAAGTAGGTCCCTCAATAAGAGGAGATGTTAGCATGGGGACACTCGAATTGTTAGCCTTTAAATTTATAATGTTAGTATTAATAGTAGTATTAATAGAACTATAGAGCTAGCTTTAGACTGTTTATAATCCTACAAAAACTCATATATCTTTTGAACCACAGAAGATAGAATAATAACTTTTGCAGGTTTGCAAACTGAAACCTTTTGTCTTTCAATTAAAATGTCTTTTTCACCCCTTACATGCGAGTGACTTAGTAAATTGGTGTCTTGTGAACATTTTTCCTCCTTTCTCAATTTTTGTCACCATCATCACTGCTTCAGTGATATAGCCTAGTTGCTGATGATGGGCGTATTACGGTAATGAAACCAACAAATCCAACTAAGTAAATATTGACCTCTTAAACAAATTGTTTAAAATGAACATAATTATGACTAAAATTAAGCTCACTACCCTTTCGTAGAGTTATATATTCTTATTACTACTGAATTATATTGCTTTTTTCTTTCCACCAGGAAAAAACATGTTTAAGAAAGCGAGAGAGTATGGTCACATTCACCTCCATGAGTTTGTTGAGAACGCCAATATATTTGAAGAAGTGGGCCACATTATTCTGGTCCACTTCTCCAACAAGTATTCCCCCAAGTACATCTCCGACTGCATCAGGAACAAACTGCCCCAGCCGCTCCAGGGAAAGGTAACTCCCGCCACCGTAGCCAAGGCAACGACAGCTTCCAGTCCTACATCATGACCATAATCCATCTTAAGTTTTAAACAGAGATTATATAGCCCTTTCTTTTTAAAAACTCTTGTACAGTTGCCTGTGAAATTATTGTTTTGTTTTTTTGTTTGTCTTGCGTCGTAAAAACTTGTAACGAGTTGAATTGTGATAGCTTTGTTGAAATTTTAGCATGACACCTCTATTGTGCTGAAGTTTGGACTTTAAACAATCCACTCAACGCTTAAGTGTTTTTGAGATTATCATTTGCAATATGAATTCATATAATCATAGTACATCTACTTGCAGTGTGTCAGAATTGCATCTTAACATTCTGCTTTGTTTATTATGTATAGGAATATGGATGTGCATTGTTTGCCAGATATATGTGGTACAAAGCCAATGTCGTAGGTCTCTCAGTATAAGCCTTGTGCTCTTTGATTTGCAAGATCATTTAGTGCCAATGCATCTATAAGTCCACAGATCTTATCCCACAAAGCGCAATTATTTTTCTGTTATTGCCAACCAAAGTTGGGCTCTACCTGAATCTATACCTCTAAATAAATTCTACTTAAAGGATGCAGCCAAAAGCATGAAGAATTATGTTTCTTTTCTGATACTGTACAGAATCAATCGTCATAACCAAGAAACCATGATTATATGTAATATGTTTTCAAAAGTTAATTTTGTAATTTAAGATTATATTTCATTCAAGAAAAAAAATTAAACTTGCAGGTTTTTAGTCAATTAGTATAATTAAAAAAAAAGTTTTAAACTTATTAACTCTTAACATTTTAATAGAAATGCTAGTCTAAAACTTAAAAAAAAAATTAAAGTGTACATGCTAGTAAATTTTCTTTATTATCTTATCAAATTCTGCAGTGCAATCAACTCTTTATAAATATTTATAATGTGTCATATCTTTTTCATTCGATTTGCAATCTGGTTTTCGCATTTTGTGTTCATTATTGCTATCCTTTAGTGCCCAGTTTGTATTGAAGGGATTTCTAAAAATAGTATGCATTTGGTTTAATTATGTTCAGTTCTGGGACAATTTTTATTATTTTTGTTGTTGTTTGATAATACATTCTTTAACTGAAGATTGTATTGTCAAATTGGTTTGGGAGTCTAATATTGTTTGTAGTTTAATTATATCTGATAGCTTTGAATTTTGTATCTCAAGGATACCCTGGCAAGGAAAATCCTGTAAACCGCAGTGTTTTAAACATGCCGGATTATGGTGTCAATTGTCTGATAAGGTTTTATCATATAGCATGTATACAATACTAACAATGTCTGGTTTTTTACCTTCTTTTGATCTCGGAGGGCTCAATGGTAATAAGCATTTCTGCAAGGGTCAATTTTGTTAGATTGTAGGAAATTTGTTATAAAGAACTTTGTGAACAGTTTTTTATCAAGACGATATTTCTATGATGTTCACCATCAGATGCATATCTCTTTAATAAATATCAGTCAACAAGCGTTGAGTTCTTTCAGGGTTTGATTTTGTTTTCTGCTCCTATTGATAGTGTTTTTGCACTTTGATTTTTTTTTTTTACGCTATGCCATTGCAATTTTCCAAATTTTACTTGTTGTTGCCGAATTATGTGCCATTCTTGATGAAAGATTATGTTTAACACTATTCTATTTAAAAAAAAAAATGTCAATTGATTATGAAAGTTTCAACTATATCCTCTCTAAAACAAAAAGAAGTTACATTTTGTTGAAATTTATAAAAAGAAATGTTACTTTTCAAGTGCAAAGATCATACATTTTTTTCTTTCTGCATTACTTATCTCCTGTTTTCCATTTGAGCAATTGTTTGTTTGCCTGAAAACCTTTTAGTCTTTCGGTTGCCTTTGTTTTCAAACCCGTAATTATGATACTACTTTTGCGTCTTGCTTATCTAAATACATGAAATAAGGATTTAACCTTTACAATGTAGACATTCAATTTTGAAGAGCCTTTCTTTTTTTCAAAATGCCCAGTCTCAACTCAAAAGTTCTGAGACATTGTTTTTAATAAAAAAAAAATTTTTTTTTTTTATAAGTTTCAAGTGGTTAAACTTTTTCTTCTTCTTTTTGCATGAAAACAATTGAAATCAATGTCTGTCTGTCTCTCTGTCTGTCTGTCTCTGTCTCTCTGTCTCTCTCTCTCTCTCTCTGTCGCTCTCTCTCTCTCTCTCTCTCTCTCTCTCTCTCTCTCTCTCTCTCTCTCTCTCTCTCTCTTGGCCTCTAACCCCCCTACATTTATACATTGACAACTTCAGATTTGTTATATCCGTTACAAAGCTAGGAAATATGTCTTCTATGTAAATCACCTGAAAACCTAGCACTAACTTCCTACAAAATGTTAAATTTTTTAACCAGACAGACTGAGAGAGTGAGATAGTAAAAAAATCTTAAAAGCTGTTATTTTTTAAAAACAATTATTCTCATCATCATCATCATCGGTATATACGTTTTGACATATGATAACTTTTATATCGGTTACAAAGCTAGGAAATAAATTATGTCTTTTATGTATCACCTGAAAACCTAGCACAAAACCCATACAAATGTTAAATTTTTGAACCAGTGTGAGTTAGTAAAAAATCTTAAAAATGCAAAATTTTAAACTTTAGGAATAGGATATCGACATAAGTTTGAATCAAGAGCTTTGATGGAACAAAATACGCTTCTATCAGTTAACTCTGAGTTTTTTCACTAAGTTGCCTAAAGTGTCTTTTTTTTAGTGTTGAGATGAAGTTAAGAATGGGCATGTTTATGGGTGAGAAAAAAATCAGACAATTTGCTTAGGGCGCAGGTACTTTTATTCCCTATCTACTAACACAGCCAAGTTTTTGTAAACCAAAATAGAGGTTTATGCGATTCAGACAGATTCACTAAACAAAGTAGGCTAAAAACTTCAGATATTCATCTTTTGTTTGCGAGCATCTTTTGTTTGCTTAACTTTCATTTAAGAGTACAGCCTTTTTCATTGTTTTAATTTGTGCATTAGCAAGCTTTTAAGATGATAATCTGATCAGTATTGAAAATGTATAGGCTTCTAACAAATTTTTATAAAACAAACATGATCTTCATAAGACTAACAAAAAAAAAATTAGATTAATAATGCTGTTCTATACTTTATAAACTACAACTTAAAATAATTTTATTTATTTATTTAAAATTTTTTTACACTTTTTTTTTTTAATTTTGTAAAAAAATAAAAATTCAAATGATGTCGACTAAATTTCCCTTGCATTGTTAAGATCCTTGTAATCTTTATTTTTTTCGTTCTAGTTTCATCTTTGTTGTTTTTGCTTCTTCTTAAACTTAAGTACAAAATTCAGATCCCATCCTATTTTTTTTAAACAATTATTCTGTAACAGATAATAGTTAGACTTCAGTGGTGTATTATGTATTTTCTGTTCTTGCACCTAATCTCATTACTTTATCTGAGCAATACCTGCGGATGGTTGGTGATTAAATTAGCCCTTGTTATTGTTATAATAACAATAATAATAATAATAAGAAAGAACATGTATATTTATGACAACTTACATGTCATTTATAGAGACTTTGTAACATATTCACTTTTCTAAAACAAAATAGAAATATTCAGTATCATCAAAATTATCCAGTCATCCTTTCCCAACAGACACAAGTCTTTTTGCAGTGAACTTTTCATATTTTTCCATGTTTCTAAAAAAATTTAAAAATTATATATGCGGCTGAACAAACAAATCACAAATGTTGAAGGTAGAACAATCCCAAAAATCTTGTGAATAGAGTACACATGGACTTGGTTATTTATTTGTTTAGAGAAAACATTAATTTGAATACTGTTAAAAAATATTGTGAAATATCAAAATCTCTTTTGAGATCTCATATACTTAATAGTTTATATAAAAAATTTCACTTCAACAAGTTTACATGATATACAATACATACTATAGTTATTTTTTTTACTTGCTTAAAGAAAAGAAAAAGATTGCGTTCCATTTTTCTGAGCAAAAGATATTTAAATGATACATGAGAAATAGGAATGATACTGTACAATTAAGTCTGGCCAATACCAATCGAAATCAGAGCGTGAAAATAGGAACAAGAAGTTTGATTATTTTGTATGACTTTGAATGTTTTTATTTGGGCCTCTCTGGAAACAAGGAAATGTTCAATAATAACATTACATGGCTTGACCAGTGTTAAATAGCCATCAGTATCACTAAATCTGTGGCTGCGACATTGCTTGTGCGCAGGCTGCTACATAGTGGTATTCACCAGATTGGATGCTACCGGCATTAAGAAACTACTAGAAATTGCTCGAAGTTTAATCAGCCTTTTCCCATGAAGCTGCACACACGTTGTGCGGGTTGATATGCTCTTGTGCTAGCACCTTTTTGTGTTATACACATCTTCTTTAAAAGCTTTAACCTATGCAAACCTTGTTTAGGACTGATAGTGCTGTAGACCTCCAGACAGACATACTTGTCAACCTCTTCAATGTTTTCGTCATGTAGTCGCAATCCATGAGCCTTCCTTTTTTGTTAATTCTCATGGCTTCAGCCTTTCTTCCAGCTTTCCCGATTTCTCCTGCCATACGATAAAGCTTCTCTTATGCGTCCTGTTGCTTTTGGGAGGGAAGGCTGATGTCGTCTGCAAAGTCAAGATCTTCTAGATCGAGCTGCTTCTTGAAGGAACACTGGATACCTGTACTTCGACTTGTAACAGCTATAGACTCATCTCTCATCTGAAATTGCACTCGGGCGTACTGGCCAACTTTTCAGTATGACTTTATCAAAGATATATCTACATGTACTAAAAACAACAACTCCTCAATAGAGCATTGTAGTAGTAAGGCCTACCTGATTGCAAATTGTTAATAGGGCGATCGCTTAAGACCTTTACAGTTCCACGAAAGGACAAACCCTGGTTTGACTGCCGGTGCCGACTGGCAAAAGCCTTTCGTGCTTTAAAAACATCCATCTGTACATAATTTAAATATAAAAAACAAAAAAAAACAAAAAAAAACGGACACAGCCCACTAAAGCTCGCCGCACAACACGCCTGCAGAAACGACAGTCTTGGAGGTCCAATATTTCTTAAATTGATAAAGATACTCACGTATTCAAAATCTGAAACTGTGAAAGTCAGTAAAAAAGTACAGGCAAACACTACCTTCTGCAGTGACGCACCTGAGGGAGATTGCAAACGCTCCAGGCGCTGTATTTTCCCTGGATCTCTTCCAACCAACACTACTCCCCTACATTGCAAAACTGAGAAGAAAACGGTTGATTCTCCCCAGACTGCTTTAAAGACTTCAACAAACCATTCTACATAAACGAACTATATTCCTGCCTTTAACTTATGGAGGCGACCACAGGCCCATATCTCCTGCATAATAAAATTATAAAATATCTGCCAATTCAATCTCTTCAAATTCTATTACATTTACAGTATGTTGTTTAAACGAAGTCTGGGCGTCTGATAGGCCTACTTTTCCAGAGTCCTGGTGCCAATCTATGGTATTCTACATTGCAAAACATGGAAAAGATTCTTAACATAGAATTTGCATTTGCTGACATTCGTATTTCTACTTGAGACGTTTTCTAAAATTTATTTCTATCTCATTCTCACATGAACTGTCCTCATTTCTGTTTGCGATCACTAGATCTAGGTCTAAATCTAGATTTAGATCTATATCCACCCGCCACATTGGAATCCTGTAAGCACATGAGTTGATATGCGCTACTGATGTGTGACACAAAAATCGCTAAAGGTTCGGAAACTTTGAAAAAATGTTTGAATTTTATACAGCAAATGTAAAAAGAAAATTTAATGCAGGGTGGGTTTGAAAAATGTTTTCATTGTTCAACAAGATAGGCCTACTGCTGCCTCAACAAATTATCATATTTTATTTTGTTCGCAATGGAGGCACTTTACCCTATAACCAATGTGAAGGTCCTGCACACACAAAAAAAAAAAAACCCAACCAAGTCGTTTTGGCGTATATCTATTCTGTATGGTGGTGTTGCCACACTGACTCTAGAGTGTTTTTGGCGGCCGCCAGATGGACTCTTGAGTTGCGCTGGCGGGTGGGTTAGAGTGGCGTATCACACCGGTCTGACTGCCCGATGACTATAAATAGAAGTCTGTGGACTGCCCAAATCCTGACCATTCCATGACCAAGTTTTGTTAGGACCGGTGGATGAGCAGAGAAAAAAATAGTGAGCTGAATACAGAATAGGGTTTTACTGTTTGGTTCGACAGTCACGCTGGTAAAGAGGGAGAGAAGGGGTTTCTGGAAGTGGTAGAGCATTGGTCTACCAATCGGGAGGTCTACGGTTCGAAATCCACGATCAGTTATAAATGTTCCCTACTGGCTGGTCCGATGTCAGTATAATCTGATTGGCTGATACAGGAGCCCAAGTCTTCCCGCAATGTCTCTGTTGGGTGTTGGGTAGCGCGAAAAGTGTCAACTGTTAGTCTTGGTGCCCGCCAACAATAAAGTGTGTGTGTGTGTATATATATATAGTGCTGACGTTGGACCTTAAGCAACCATCTTAACTCAACTTAACCTTAGTAAGAGTGTCGATGTGGCCAAAGACATTTTTAACATTAGTCACTTATCGAACAATAACTCGTTAAGATAAAATATGATATAGGCCTACTTTACTTTTATTGTCCATCCAAAGAAAAATGTCATCGTGCTTATACGGGCTACAAAAAAGGTAGGTATACAATAATTATTATATTTATTTAAGCTATCATATTGAGAACACCAAAATATATATAGATATTTATATAAACAATTAGAATATTTGATATTGCTCTGGTTATAAAGCACTTTAGATACACAATTGTTATTGTTTTATTAAAAATGTATAAATAATGCATACTTCACATATCTGTATTAAAGTAATTATTTAACACTGCACTGGCTGCATATTCATTTTTTTAAAAAGAGGCAGATTAAAAGATATACGGTGTACGCATAAAAACATAATATACTTTGTATATAAAATAAATAAGAATATGAAATATTACACTGGTTATGGTCACAAAATAGTAGAGACTGGAAAATATCACAGATTACGAAAGATGGCATAGTTTGGGGTTAGTGAAGCTACAACACTGTATTATATAAACCTTTATGTTTTTGGGGTTAGTGAAGCTACATCACTGTATAATATAAACCTTTTATGTTAGTAATTAATGTCATGCAGACGTGTAGAATGTGGCACAAATAATTAACAATATCTATCAGTTATGGCCTCCAGATCTGATGTCTTAGTTTTCCAGACCATTGAGACACAATTAACTGTCTAGCACTTGGTCTTTCAAAATCCCCGACATTTTCTTAAAACACAATGTGTCAAGTAGTTGTGAAAAGCTGTTAGCACTCTCTCCAGTAACTTTTGAGACCACTCTCAGACCGCCGTTTATTTTTGCTTTGTCGAAAACTTTAGCATTCCCGCCCCTACGACTGAGCATTGTCGCTTTGTATAAACTGAGCTTTGTCGCTTTGTATAGACTGAGCTTTGTCGCTTTATATAGACTGAGCATTGTCGCTTTGTATAGACTGAGCATTGTCGCTTTGTATAGACTGAGCTTTGTGGCTTTGTCGCTTTGTATAGACTGAGCATTGTCGTTTTGTATAGACTGAGCATTGTCGCTTTGTATAGACTGAGGTTTGTCGCTTTGTATAGACTGAGCATTGTCGCTTTGTATGGACTGAGCTTTGTCGCTTTATATAGACTGAACATTGTTGCTTTGTATAGACTGAGCTTTGTCGCAATGTAGAACATGTAGATCACATCTCTCTCGGTAGTGAATTGATTTAGACTTCTCATAAAACACAGTCATTCTTTTATATACTTTACCAAATACATTCGGTGCATAGGGATGCCAGTCTAGACTTTCATTGATTGTTACCCCCACGTATTTATAATTTGACACTTTTTCAATCTCTTGATCCAACAATTTTAACACTGCGTTGTGGTAATTGTTTTTCCTGAAATCTACGACAGCTCTTTTGTTTTGTTTACCTCAAGCAGAAGGTGGTGGTTGTCGCACCACGTTTGGAATCATTCGTCGACACCGTAATAATATTATTTCTTAGGTCTTTTTCTGATTCGATTAGAACTTGTATTCTTGTATAGTCTGCGTATTTTATTATTGGGATGTTTTCATGCAGACTGCTGCAGTCATTTGTGTATATATAAAATTATAGTGAACAGGATCGGGGAGAGTAGTGGTCCTTGTGGGACCCTGTGTTTGCGGTGATGGTGATTGATATATGGATGGTACTATTATTTTTCATTAAGACATAGGCCTATTGGGCAAGTCTTGTTAAAAACGCTATCATCCATAGGATACAGTGCTTGTTGATGTTCATGGTTGTGAGTTCCTTTACAAGGATGTGGGGTTGAATGGTTTTAAATGCCCTTGAAAAATTAATAAGCAAAACCCTTGCGTACGTTGTAAGTCTATCAATGTGGTTATAATTATGTAAATTGTCCACAAATAACAAAATGGCGTCCTCTACGCTTCGAAGAGCCCGATAGGCAAACTGTATAGTATCTTGGTTTGAGGCAAAGGTAACTAGTATTAGCAATAGCTTGACAACAATATTTCCTAAACATTTAATTAAAATAGGTGTGAAATGAACATGTCGTAAACCATTTATATCTGTAACCTTACCCTCTTTAGAGACATGTAGCCTAGCCTACAATTTTTTTTATATTTTCCAAATGCCTGGTGTATCTTGGTCCAAGAGAGTTTTATTGAAAATTTTTGTAAAAATGGATGCCAGTTGTTTGGAGCATGTCTTCAATGTATTTGAAGTAGTATTATCTGACCCGCATGCTTTGTTCTTTTTGTTCTTTTTTTTTTCAAAGATGATAAATCACATTCTGCCATAGAAGAAAAGGAGTCGTCATTGTCATTACAAGTTTTGCTGTGTAAGGGACACTATCACTAAAAACATCTGAAGGACAACTCATCAAGTTTTAAAAGCCATTTAAGACACAGAGTACAATCCCTTGTCTTTCTATAATACCGCCTATGCTCTCACAATAAAGCGCTGCGCCTTAAAAGTTTTTATCCATTAATATTTCAGTGACTCCCATGCCAGTAGGACTTTGACAGTCCAAGTTACAGATGTATCGGGTTGATCGTCTTTTCAACTAGGAAATCTTGCGACCAGAGAACAAAAGATAACGTGTAATTGAAATTCTATATCAACTCGATGAAGAAAAGTACCATCAAATCCACGAATACTAACTTCATAAACGCCACTTAAAGTCAACTCACTTATGGGATATTCCCGTCTATTATCAATAATGTTAAGAATCATTATTATTATTATTATTATTAT
>RQTK01000463.1:364898-379188 GCA_003991915.1 Elysia chlorotica
AGAAGAGAGAGAGAGAGAGAGAGAGGGAGAGGGAGACAGAGAGAGCGAGAAAGAGAGAGATAGAGAGAGGACGAGAGAGACAGAGAGAGGCAGAGAGACAGACAGACAGACAAACAGACCAACAGACATACAGAGGGGCAGACCGACAGAGACAGAAAAACGGAGTTTTGGGAACGATTTCGAAGTGAATTACCTTGAAAGGCACTATAAAGGGATCGTTTGTTTGTTTTTCCCTCAACTTAGCTTTTATGTTGAACGAGCGCCGAGATGAATGTCTTTATCCATCAACTCGGCTATTTCTAGGACGGGCAACAATATCAATGTATGACGATCATACGGGGTTGATTAGTACATGTATTAGAATTTTGATACCAATGTAGCAACAGAGAGGGATCATTATTTTGTTAGATGGTTGGTCACGCCACGAATGGCGAAGGCTAGCAACAACAACAACAACAGAGAGAGAGAGAGAGAGAGAGAGAGAGAGAGAGAGAGAGAGAGAGAGAGAGAGAGAGAGAGAGAGAGAGAGAGAAAGAGAGAGAGAGAGAGAGAGAGAGAGAGAGAGAGAGAGAGAGAGAGAGAGAGAGAGAGATTGAAATTTTCATTTGTTGCAAAATTAAACTACCTCTGGGAAGACTACATATGGAATGCTTGGTGGTTGGATTTTTTTTTTAACCTTTCGTCTCCAATTAGCTTATCTTTTGAACAAATTACAAAAGTAGTGTTTGTTAGCCATACGTTGTCAAACCTGTTAGTTTGATTGTTTGTTGCAGCTTAGCGTTCAACGACAGCACTATAGATCTTTTGTTGTGGATGGGTTTCTAGAATAAAGTCTGACATTTTTATGTGCTGCCAGAGACAGCGCGGATACTGACACTGGTTCAACTAAAAATCTGAACTTAATCTAAATATGTTTGACCAATCGTGACATAACTCTTGATTACGCTACCAACGCTCTACTTGTCCACGGTTTTAGATTCTGAGTGTAGTTCCATTATGGCGGATACGCTAGACTTGGTGATCACACAAACGATAGACATGTAACACGCTCCTGTGAAAACCAGGAACATTTCTGATCGTGAAAGGTTCGCCTGGTTTTCCCTTGAACATAAACAGGCGAAACAGGAGAACAGAAAAGCCGAACGAAAATGGAGAAAGACAAGACTACAGATTGATAAAGAAATTAAGTTCTACCGTGTTAAAAATCGACAAGATTTCGTAATTAAACTTAAAGTAAACTTTTGCAAAACCAAATTTGGTAATGTAAAAAGATGTAAAGAAATTTTTCAGAGTACATACGAGCTTTTATGTATACATTTCCCACAAGCATTTTTGAGGAGAAACTTCCCGGTTTTTTTTAAATCACTTAAAAAAATAAACTGAAGGATACAGCGTATAAGATACAATTTAGACGTTATGATACCCAGTGTGTTACCTCGGGTAGGCCCAGCTGAAACTGTTTTAGATTTTCCACATTTTTCAAACTTTTAGCAACTCAATGAAAAATGCTGTAAAAGAAATAATTTTAAAATCACCCCCAAAGCCCTTGTGAATCGGATAGAATACCAACAAATTTGGTTGAGTCGTGTATTGACGAATTTTTACTGGCCATCACAAACATTATAAATACCTCTTTGACTACAGGGCACATTCCGCACTTTCAAAAAGGCTATCATAAAGGCTCTTCTAAAGAATAATTTGGATCAAAATGATTTTAAAAACTATCGCCCTGTATCGAATTTGTCTTTCTTTCAAAGATTTTAGAGAAAGTCGTGCTGAAAGAACTTTTACTATATTTTGAAATAAATAAACTTAGAGAAACTTTTCAATCTGCTTATAGAGCTCTACATTCAACTGAAACTGCTCTTTTACGTGTTTTCAATGACATTATTGTCAGTCTT
The DNA here is from genome assembly GCA_003991915.1 of Elysia chlorotica. Taxonomy (NCBI): domain Eukaryota; kingdom Metazoa; phylum Mollusca; class Gastropoda; family Plakobranchidae; genus Elysia; species Elysia chlorotica. The sequence goes on from RQTK01000463.1 coordinate 366,800, forward strand.
GACTCTGGTAATGTCTGCTTGCTTAGCGTTTTAGATTTAAGTACAGCATTTGACACAACAGGCCATGATTCTCTTAAATCGTCTAAAAGTTAGCTTTAACATCACAGGAAATGCACGTGCATGGTTTGAATCTTATTTAAAATCTTGGACTCTTTGTTTAAAAGTTGGAACTTCTTATTCTGAAGAAGTTATTTTACCCTTCGGTGTTCCTCAGGGTTCCGTTTTAGGTCCCATTCTTTTTACTATTTACCTGCAGCCCTCGGCAAAGATAATAAATAATTACAGTCTGCAATACCACCAGTACGCAGACGATACACAGATATACAAAGCTTTAAATATAAAACATCTTAACTTGTTAATTAAGACCACAGAAGACTGCATACCGGATCTTAAAACGTGCATAATACAAAATAAGCTTCAACTCACAACTCAACGAGTCAAATACTGAAATTGTTTTGTTTGAAACGCCCACTGACCTTATGAACACTGTTGTACCATCTCAAAAGGCGAAGAATCTAGGCATTTTTTAATCAAACTAATTATGAGCGATCAAGCTAGTTCATTGTGTAAAACTTTATTGAGATAAGCCGTATCACTCATGTTGCTGTAAGATAAATGGTGTCTCTGGTTCTATCAAATTAGACAATGGCAATGTACTACTTTCTGGTCTCTCAGTGGACCAACTAACCAAACTTCACAAATTCCAAAATCATGCAGCCAGGGTAATTCATAAGAAAAAGAAAAATGAGCATGTAAAGATCATATTAAAGGCCTTACATTGGTTGCCGGTAAAAGAAAGAATTGAATACAAGATTGCTACTACTGTTTTTAAATGCTTGAATAATTTGGCCCCGCAATATTTACAAGAACTTTTGCACCTTAATCTGAGCAAGGCATCTCGCTGTCTAAGATCTACAAGTGATAAAACTTTGCTTTTTACGCCTAAAACTAATTTAAAATCATTTGGCGACCGATCATTTTAGTTTCTGGGACCACATGTTTGGAATCCTCTCCACGAGAGATTAGGGAGAGTGCAAGCCTTGAGATTAAAAAAAAAAAAGCTCTGAAGAGTCATCTTTTTAAACGTTTTTTGGTTCTTAAGTTGCTACTTGTTTTTGCCTATTGATCTTTTACCGTAGATTTTATAATTTAATTCCATTTAAACTATATACAATCAAACTTTTAACTGTTTACACATGATCTGTATAAGTAATTTTAAGTAAGTAGTAGAACTTTTATTTAGATATGACAATCGTGATAATATAAGCTTTTAAACCAAAGAGGTTTAATTTTTAGGAATATTAGTTCATATACAATTATTTATTAAACAGCGTAAAAAAGTTAAATTTTATATAATTTTATAAATTATATTTGTTAATATAAGAGAATATAAACTGCATGATATTTACAGATAAATTTTTACGTACATTTGTTCATGAAAGTTTGTTTATTGCATATCATTTACAGATTAATTTTTAAGTATATTATGTTTAGTTAAAATATTTTATTGCATGACATTTTACAGATTAACTTGATGTATATTTGTTCGAATATGTTTATTTAGTGTATACCATGTAAAGCGCTTTGAGATTTTATATTTTAAAATGGAAGGCGCTAAATAAATAACCATGCATCCAGCGATCCATTGGAAATTAACGAGGCGGTTTGTTGAATCCCAGTTGTAGTGTAGATGTTTTTTTCTTTATGATTCTTGAATTCCTTTGAAAGGGATAATTTCCACACTGAAAAATGACGATCAGTCAGTGGTTGAACTTTGAGCAGCACAACGGATCAAAGAGATAAGTCACTAGTAACATTATAACAATAAGAGCAGCATAGCAGATCAAAGAGATAAGTCACTAGATGAGTGGGGGTGTAATTGGCTCCACAGTTCCTAGTACAATCATGTTCTGTAGATAGAGGCACTGGACCCATGAAACTGATCTAGAAAACTAATTCCCTTACGCCAAGGTGTTCTGGACCTCTGATTGGCAGGATCAAATTCGCTTGGAGGCTTTGTTTGCTGTGCTTAGTTTGAGTAGGATGGAAAGATGATTTATTTAGACAAACAGAGAGATGGAGACGTATGGATTTTTTACTGTTCCTTGAAAACATGATGTTCTTTGAGTCAAGTACATTTGAAATGGCATGAACTGTATAATATGATAAAGTATGGAACTTTTTTTTTTCATGTTCACTTTCCAGAACGGAGCAAAATCCTTGAGACAAGAATCTTGTGGCTTTCCTACAAGTCTTGATTGTTAAAGTGAGAGCCAGTAGCTTGTGGTCGCCTCGCAGCCTGTTTGTGGGGACATGAGGGCATCGACATGAATCCCAACGGCAGCTTGAGGAAACTGCTGGGCAGTCGACTGTTCCGCACGGGAGTGCCCTTTTTTTGGCCTGGCCAAGTAATACAGACAATGGTTGTTTCTACAATACAAAGCGATCTAGATCATGTATCTGTTACAAAAAGCCCAAAGTTACATTTTACAATGTTCGTGCATGCAAACATAGATACGCAACCAAATAAATGAGTGGGACAACACTCTTTGTTAAATATTCTGTTTCAACCGTCGGTGTGGTAAGACACTTTCTGTTTCAACCGTCGGTGTGGTAAGACACTTTCTGTTTCAACCGTCGGTGTGGTAAGACACTTTCTTCTGTTTCAACCGTCGGTGTGGTAAGACACTTTCTGTTTCAACCGTCGGTGTGGTAAGACACTTTCTGTTTCAACCGTCGGTGTGGTAAGACACTTTCTGTTTCAACCGTCGGTGTGGTAAGACACTTTCTGTTTCAACCGTCGGTGTGGTAAGACACTTTCTGTTTCAACCGTCGGTGTGGTAAGTAAAGCACAGCAGACAAGAACAATCATTTCCATACAATTGTTTTATAAAGAAGCTTGAAGGTGACATGTTTGTAAACATCCTTTGTAACCTCTACATGTCACAAGCTAATAAACAATGGCAAATGCTTGACCTCAAGGTCTTGTAGAGCAGTACATGTATATCTTTTCAGCCATTACACTTTTATTGTGGGAACATTTTACATAGAACAGAATGTGACAGCCCCTAGCAATCTTCTCTGACTGTTATATTGTGTTAACCCTTTGACTGTTGATGTATTTCAGGTATGTGACAGCCCCTAGCAATCTTCTCTGACTAGCAATCTTCTCTGACTGTTATACTGTGTTAACCCTTTTGCGGTTCTTGTATTTCAGGTTTTTGTTGTGGGAGGGTCCTACTTCCTCCAGCAGTTTGCCTCCATCAGATACGATTTCCGACAAGGGAAGAGGGTCAGTGCAGTTGTTATCTTTGAAATGTTTTACACCAGTCCTTTTCTGTATTAGAGTTGTGTATTGCCCACAACCTCCCATCTATGACGTGACATAAGAGATCAGCCCATACACGGTATGACATAAGAAAGATCAGCCCACACACGGTATGACATAAGAAAGATCAGCCCACACACGGTATGACATAAGAAAGATCAGCCCACACACGGTATGACATAAGAAAGATCAGCCCACACACGGTATGACATAAGAAAGATCAGCCCACACACGGTATGACATAAGAAAGATCAGCCCACACACGGTATGACATAAGAACGTTCTGTGCAGAGGTGACTTTTGTATGTTACAAGTGTGGACAAAGCTACAAGTTAATTTGTGCTGAGGACATTCTTTTATAGATTCCTTAGCGCTTTAAACTTGTGCGGCCGCTCGGGGTAGAAAAGTTATGATTTAATCTGGAACATCCCAGAATGCATTGTTTGGTGTTTACTGTTCAATAGCTCATAAGAATTCTTGGAAAAACATACTTTCACAATTTTGAAATATCATTGTTTTTCATCATCAATCACCTGGTGTATGTTTTGATCCTTGGGTTTAACACTGTGTGGGCAATTCTCTAGCCTGGTCGGAAAAAGGCGAATTTTACTTTTCCGTGTGTTCATCGATGCTTTAACTGAAGTTAAAATTGTTTTATATACTTTTTAAATTTTAAAATATCTCTATCACTAGTTTTTTTGAAGGAGCTTTTTAAGTTGTCACCTTTACAAACTGAGGAATTGAAGAAAATTGTTTGTCCTAACCAGTCTCTTCTCTAACTCCTCAGCTGTCTAAAGAAGAAGCCGAGAGTATGGGTCTCAAGCAGGTCGATGTCAAGGTGGTCACTCAAGAAATTTTCAAGGTTAGCCTGTCTGGTACTTAAGACAGCGGTACAGTAAAACATGTCTACAGCACAACTTTTGGGTCGTGAAGAAGAGGGTTGCTGTGAGCAACAATCCAATGTCAACCTTCTAGCTCCCTATAACGTGAAGAGGGTTGCTGTGAGCAACAATCCAATGTCAACCTTCTAGCTCCCTATAACGTGAAGAGGGTTGCTGTGAGCAACAATCCAATGTCAACCTTCTAGCTCCCTATAACGTGAAGAGGGTTGCTGTGAGCAACAATCCAATGTCAACCTTCTAGCTCCCTATAACGTGAAGAGGGTTGCTGTGAGCAACAATCCAATGTCAACCTTCTAGCTCCCTATAACGTGAAGAGGGTTGCTGTGAGCAATAATCCAATGTCAACCTTCTAGCTCCCTATAACGTGAAGAGGGTTGTTGTTAGCAACAATCCAATGTCAACCTTCTAGCTCCCTATAACGTGAAGAGGGTTGCTGTGAGCAGCAATCCAATGTCAACCTAGCTCCCTATAACGTGAAGAGGGTTGTTGTAAGCAAGCTCCTGCTATGGACGTGTCAGGGCAATAAATAAACTTCTAGCAAAAACTCAAGTGTCTCAAGATGTTGTAGGACAGTATTTAAAAACGTTAACACAGCATCTTCAACATTTCTTCTTTCTTTACAGGCAAACTGAAAAATATCAAGCTGTTCATTTGTAGCTGTTAAGATATATCTCAATACCAGTTTTCAAAACATTTAAAAACAATAGATGTGCAACAAGTCTTAGATCGTTCAGTTGTGTGACACGTGACTTTGTATAATTTCCGGAGTTTTCCTCACTGTTGGGTTTGTGTGTCTGTGTGTGTGTGTGTGTGTGTGTGTGTGTGTGTGTGTGTGTGCAATAACATATTGAAAATATATGCAAATATTGCTTTAGCTGTTGGTACATGTAACACAGGTCAAGAATTTCCCACTTAACCTTGTCAGGACCACTGTTTTTGTTTACATTTACGTTTTTGAACTGACACGCCACCAACTCTTCTTCGAGTTTCACACACCCATAATGATTGTCCCTTGACTCATTCATAAACTGCGCTCTTAACTCCTCATGCTCATTACTGAAATCTTGGCAATCAAAACAACAGTAAAATGTTTTAGCATTACTCTAGATTACGCGCTACATTTACTTCTATCATTTTGAATTTTGAGATGTTCAACGGACAGTTGTACTTGTAGAGAAATCAATGAGGTAATTCCATAATGTGCTCAAGCCTGGCTCTCAATGTTTGAGAAATCAATGAGGTAATTCTATAATGTGCTCAAGCCTGGCTCTCAATGTTTGAGAAATCAATGAGGTAATTCCATAGTGTGCTCAAGCCTGGCTCTCAATGTTTGTTTTCAGGACATAGAGAAGAGCGACCTTGACACCTGGCAGAACATCCGGGGCCCGCGACCTTGGGAGGACTCCAAGACTTTCCAGGAGAGCAACAATCCCATGTCAACCTTCTAGCTCCCTATAACGTGAGAAAGAGGGTTGTTGTGAGCAACAATCCAATGTCAACCTTCTAGCTCCCTATAACGTGAAGAAGAGGGTTGTTGTGAGCAACAATCCAATGTCAACCTTCTAGCTCCCTATAACGTGAAGAAGAGGGTTGCTGTGAGCAACAATCCAATGTCAACCTTCTAGCTCCCTATAACGTGAAGAGGGTTGCTGTGAGCAACAATCCAATGTCAACCTTCTAGCTCCCTATAACGTGAAGAAGAGGGTTGCTGTGAGCAACAATCCAATGTCAACCTTCTAGCTCCCTATAACGTGAAGAGGGTTGCTGTAAGCAACAATCCAATGTCAACCTTCTAGCTCCCTATAACGTGAAGAAGAGGGTTGCTGTGAGCAACAATCCAATGTCAACCTTCTAGCTCCCTATAACGTGAAGAGGGTTGCTGTGAGCAACAATCCAATGTCAACCTTCTAGCTCCCTATAACGTGAAGAAGAGGGTTGCTGTGAGCAACAATCCAATGTCAACCTTCTAGCTCCCTATAACGTGAAGAGGGTTGCTGTGAGCAACAATCCAATGTCAACCTTCTAGCTCCCTATAACGTGAAGAAGAGGGTTGCTGTGAGCAACAATCCAATGTCAACCTTCTAGCTCCCTATAACGTGAAGAGGGTTGCTGTGAGCAACAATCCAATGTCAACCTTCTAGCTCCCTATAACGTGAAGAGGGTTGCTGTGAGCAACAATCCAATGTCAACCTTCTAGCTCCCTATAACGTGAAGAGGGTTGCTGTAAGCAAGCTCCTGCTATGGACGTGTCAGGGCAATAAATAAAGTATAAACTTCTAGCAAAAACTCTGGGTGTCTCAAGATGTTAGAGGACAGTATTTAAAAACGTTAACACAGCATCTTCAACATTTCTTTTTTTTTTTTTTTTTTTTTTTTTTTCAAGCTGTTCATTTGTAGCTGTTAAGATATATCTCAATACCAGTTTTCAAAACATTTAAAAACAATAGATGTGCAACAAGTCTTAGATCGTTCAGTTGTGTGATACGTGACTTTTTAGGGTTATGTATAATTTCCAGAGTTTTCCTCACTGTTGGTTTTGTGTGTGTGTGTGTGTGTGTGTGCAATGATATATTGAAAATATATGTAAATATTGCTTTAGCTGTTGGTACATGTAACGCAGGTCAAGAATTTCCCACTTAACCTTGTCAGGACCACTGTTTTTGTTTACATTTACGTTTTTGAAGTGACACGCCACCAACTCTTCTTCAAGTTTCACACACCCATAATAATTGTCCCTTGACTCATTCATAAACTGCGCTCTTAACTCCTCATGCTTATTACTGAAATCTTGGCAATCAAAACAACAGTAAAATGTTTTAGCATTACTCTAGATTATGCGCTACTTTTACTTCTATCATTTTGAATTTTGAGATGTTGTGAAATGTTCAATGGATAGCTGTAGTAGAGAAACCTACGAGGTAATTCCATAGTGTGCTAAAGCCTGGCTCTCAATGTTTGTTTTCAGGACATCGAGAAGGGCGACCTTGACACCTGGCAGAACATCCGGGGCCCGCGACCTTGGGAGGACTCCAAGACTTTCCAGGCGGCCGAAAGACAGAGGGCCAGACAGTCGGACGAGCAGAAACAGAGCTGACAGTGACACTACAGAGAGAGAGAGAGAGAGAGAGAGAGAGACAGAGAGAGAGAGACAGAGAGAGAGGGAGGGAGCGAGAGGGAGGTTGAGGGGCTGATGTGTGGTGGACAGTTTGACTGGGGTGTTATTGTCTGATGTGTGGTGGACAGTTTGACTGGGGTGTTATTGTCTGATGTGTGGTGGACAGTTCGACTGGGGTGTTATTGTCTGATGTGTGGTGGTGTGGTGGACAGTTTGACTGGGGTGTTATTGTCTGATGTGTGGTGGACAGTTCGACTGGGGTGTTATTGTCTGATGTGTGGTGGACAGTTCGAATGGGATGTTATTGTCTGATGTGTGGTGGTGTGGTGGACAGTTTGAATGGGGTGTTATTGTCTGATGTGTGGTGGACAGTTCGAATGGGATGTTATTGTCTGATGTGTGGTGGTGTGGTGGACAGTTCGACTGGGGTGTTATTGTCTGATGTGTGGTGGACAGTTTGACTGGGGGTGTTATTGTCTGATGTGTGGTGGTGTGGTGGACAGTTTGACTGGGGTGTTATTGTCTGATGTGTGGTGGACAGTTTGACTGGGGTGTTATTGTCTGATGTGTGGTGGACAGTTTGACTGGGGATGTTATTGTCTGATGTGTGGTGGTGTGGTGGACAGTTTGACTGGGGTGTTATTGTCTGATGTGTGGTGGTGTGGTGGACAGTTTGACTGGGGTGTTATTGTCTGATGTGTGGTGGTGTGGTGGACAGTTTGACTGGGGTGTTATTGTCTGATGTGTGGTGGACAGTTTGACTGGGGTGTTATTGTCTGATGTGTGGTGGACAGTTTGAATGTTGATTGATTCTGCGAGACAAAGATTGAAGATGAAGTCGAGGTCCAGGTGAGAGCCAAGCTTCTCAAGCCTGAATGTTTCTTGCATGGCATTGTAGGAGTTTTTATGTTTCATCTGTGAATGAATTAAATATCTGCCCTTGTTCAAATTTAATGATCTAACCTTGTGGGTCAGTGGTTATAACCAAAACAAACAAAAATCCAATAAAAATATTTTTAATTAAACTTCACTTTGGACTTGTAAAGAATAAGCATAAGTATTGTTGCTGTTGTTGTTGTTGTTGTTCTTGTCGTTGTGCTGTTGATTATGTTTTTTTGTTTGTTCTTGTTGTTGTCACTGCTTTTGTGTCTGTAAGTCTTTATGCATGTCTGGATATTTGCCACTCTAAATACTCACTGACATTACTCTGAGGCAGACGAGAGCCAAAAGTAAGTAAAAAATAATAGGCCTTCAGAGTTTTTTTTTGGCTTTTATTTCGAGTATCCCGCACCAGATTTAACAGAAACCAACATTTTCTGTACCATATTTAACGGCAACCAACATTTTTTGTACCAGATTTAACGGCAACCAACATTTTCTGTACCAGATTTAACAGAAACCAACATTTTCTGTACCAGATTTAACAGAAACCAACATTTTCTGTACCAGATTTAACAGAAACCAACATTTTCTGTACCAGATTTAACGGCAACCAACATTTTCTGTACCAGATTTAACGGCAACCAACATTTTCTGTACCAGATTTAACGGCAACCAACATTTTCTGTACCAGATTTAACAGAAACCAACATTTTCTGTACCAGATTTAACAGAAACCAACATTTTCTGTACCAGATTTAACAGAAACCAACATTTTCTGTACCAGATTTAACAGAAACCAACATTTTCTGTACCAGATTTAACAGAAACCAACATTTTCTGTACCAGATTTAACAGAAACCAACATTTTCTGTACCAGATTTAACAGAAACCAACATTTTCTGTACCAGATTTAACGGCAACCAACATTTTCTGTACCAGATTTAACAGAAACCAACATTTTCTGTACCAGATTTAACAGCAACCAACATTTTCTGTACCAGATTTAACAGAAACCAACATTTTCTGTACCAGATTTAACAGCAACCAACATTTTCTGTACCAGATATCCCGGCAACCAACATTTTCTGTACCAGATTTGTGTAGCAAAATGTCTGGCCTGTGAAAGTACTAAAATGTGGCCTTTCTATGTAATGTATCTATAGACAACTCTGTTAGCTTAATGTATCTATAGACAACTCTGTTAGAAAGTTTTAAGCTCACAGCTAATGTATCTATAGACAACTCTGTTAAAAAGTTTTAAGCTCACAGCTTATGTATCTATAGACAATTCTGTTAAAAAGTTTTAAGCTCACATCTTAATGTATCTATATACAACTCTGTTAGAAAGTTTTAAGCTCACAGCTTATGTATCTATAGACAACTCTGTTAGAAAGTTTTAAGCTCACAGCTAATGTATCTATAGACAATTCTGTTAGGAAGTTTTAAGCTCACATCTTAATGTATCTATATACAATTCTGTTAGAAAGTTTTAAGCTCACATCTTAATGTATCTATATACAACTCTGTTAGAAAGTTTTAAGCTCACAGCTTATGTATCTATAGACAACTCTGTTAGAAAGTTTTAAGCTCAAAGCTTAATGTATCTATATACAACTCTGTTACAAAGTTTTAAGCTCAAAGCTTAATGTATCTATATACAACTCTGTTAGCTTAATGTATCTATAGACAACTCTGTTAGCTTAATGTATCTATAGACAACTCTGTTACAAAGTTTTAAGCTCACAGCTTATGTATCTATAGACAACTCTGTTACAACGTTTTAAGCTCAAAGCTTAATGTATCTATATACAACTCTGTTAGAAAGTGTTAAGCTCAAAGCTTAATGCATCTATAGACAACTCTGTTACAAAGTTTTAAGCTCAAAGCTTAATGTATCTATAGACAACTCTGTTAAAACGTTTTAAGCTCATAGCCTAATGTATCTATAGACAACTCTGTTAGCCTAATATATCTATAGACAACTCTGTTAGAAAGTTTTAAGCTCAAAGCTTAATGTATCTATAGACAACTCTGTTACAAATTTTAAGCTCTAAGCAATCACGCATCCCATCATTACATTATTCACGATTGCTCACTTAAGCTGAATGTTTAGGTGCGATATTCTCGCTTCACAATCACAGTACATGTGTAACAGCCTTTAGCGACTTCTGTGTCGCATATCAGTGGCGCTCAGAGAGAGGGTTGAATAATGTTAGAAATCAACCACAGTTCACAGGACGACCTTCGACTTTTGACCCGGACGAGCTTCGACCTTTGACCCTGGACGAGCTTCGACCTTTGACCCGGACGAGCAACGGCTTTTCAAAGAAAAAAAAAGAATGCATGTAATTGAACCCGCGAATCACAGGCACACAGGAGTACATGTGTTCATTTGAACATTGACAAGAATGTCCGATGTACATCGATGAAGCGCGAATTGTTATTTTTAATTTTTATTGATAGAAAGTCATATACAGAGAAAGAAGCACATTCAGTGATACACACACACACAAGAATTTAAGATAAATACACTTTCCTCACTGTATCTGTACTAACCATACACATACATATATACACACACACACACTTACAGTTACACACACACAATATCACAGCCCTCCAGTAAGAACTCACACTGACCAATGGGCAGCCTGTGTAAAGATTGACCAGTAACTTGAACCAAGTCTTAAAACTCTTAGCTTTTGTCAACAGACAAAATACACGTACATGTACTCTCTCTCTCTCTCTCTCTCTCTCTCTCTCTCTCTCTCTCTCTCTCTCTCTCTCTCTCTCTCTCTCTCTCTCTCTCTCCCTCTTTTACCCCATATGTTTCACACCAACAAGAGGAATAAAAGATGTGCCAAGTTGTTTAAACTTAAGTTTACAAGATATGTGTCCGACCAACAGGCCAATAAACGTCCTGCCCGAGCGAGCGAGAGGCCCAAGGTTCGAATTTACTGTGCACGGAGAATTCTCAGCTCCGCATGTCAGCGACTTGACGCACACGGTGTTGGTGTCTCGGTGTCTGCAACAAAGATAATTAATAATCAGACTGGCAGTACAGTAGCGCAGGCAATGCGAGGACTCGATGCGTTTCACATCATTTCTATCCATGTAGATCGCGTTTCTGGGACCTCTTTTTGAAGTAATCACCTAATAATGTTTTATCGACCTGTGTTTGAAAGGACAGAAGCTCGAGTTTAAATGTGTACACGTGACTAGTAGAATTGTGCCGGTGTTTGCCGGCGTGTCCCTGGAGATGACAGACGCGCCGCCAGGTTGTTCCAGGTGTGGGCCAGTGTGAAAACTTTGGGTCTCCGCCTGACCAGACCGAGAGAGAGAGCGATAAGCGTGTGGTTACGTCATGTCCAGTGGTCCCTGCAGCCCAATCCAACTTCCGGTGATGCGCGCGGCTCTAGGCGACTTCCGGCATCTTGACGCGGGTGATGATGACGTCATTGTCCTTGCCCTGGTACAGCATCTCGCCCTCGAAGGTCACGTAGCCGCGCTTCCGGGCCCGCACCAGCCAGCCCACGAGCGTGTCCGAGATGCGCGTGTAGGCGTCAAACAGCTTGCCGAACGTCACGCTCGCGGTCCCGTCCTCGTGAGTGGTACCTGGAGATGGGGAGCAACAGTTTCATGGAGCGCCTACAGCTGATGCTGCTTCTACAACAACAACAACAACAAAAACTATTACAACAACAACAACAACAACAACAACAACTACTACTACTACTACTACTACTACTACTACTACTACTACTACTACTACTACTACTACTACTACTAACACTACTACACAGTATAATGTGACCGGCTGAAACAGCAGTCATGGTATCCGAGCACTGTCTCGTGTGTGGCAGCACATAAAATTGTCAGACGTCCGTCTTGAGGCCCGTCCACAATATTGCCTATATAGTGCTGCTTCGGATGTTAAACCAACCCAACACACCACTACTACTAGTTCTATACTCACCATCAATTTTGCCAGGACCATCACCAAGTTGACACCCACCCACTCACTAATCTCGTTGATCCATTGACACCCACCCACTCACCAATCTCGTTGATCCATTGACACCCACCCACTCACCAATCTCGTTGATCCAATGACACCCACCCACTCACCAATCTCGTTGATCCAGTGACACCCACCCACTCA
>RQTK01000464.1:142913-150413 GCA_003991915.1 Elysia chlorotica
TGAATGACGCTTTCTTTGTTGCTAGAGCTGCGAAGCGTTTTTCCCGAAAAAAACACTTTTTTTTTCTTTTTTATTTCTTTTTGTTGTGTTTTGTGTGTGTGTGAGTGTGTATGTGTGTGTGTGTGTGAGGATCGTGTTGAGGCGACATTATTTTTATTCCACCGATAAACTTCCGAAATAGAATGGTGGATCTAATAGTGGATGTGTGTGTGTGTGTGCCGGAGAGAGAGAGAGAGAGAGAGAGAGAGAGAGAGAGAGAGAGAGAGGGACCGAAACAGAGAGAGACAGAGCGATGGAAACGTCGCAGAAAAATCTGTTATAATTGTGTATCTTTTATCATCATCCTCTAGCTCTCCCTTTCTCTCCATCGTTATCTCTCTCTCTCACTCACTCTCTCTCTCTCTCTTTTTTTTTTCCCCCTTTCCCCCCTCGCTGCCTACCGCTGCCCATTCAAAATCACTACTGTTTTTTTTTTGTCTGACCGTTTTTCCCCGCGCTAGCCTAGCCTAGCCTAGCATCTTCTTGGTTCTAGGCCTAATCTAGAAGGCCTTAGTTCTAGATGCTAGTACTAGTACCAGTAGCGTTTCGGCGTTTCCCGTTGCGTGTGCGCCGGTAACACACCTTACACACCTAACACACCCCCACTTCACCCCGCACCCCGGGGGAACAGTTGAGCACCGGACGCGCTTCGCGGCACAGAGAGAATTGAAGAGTTGAACAACACACAACAACACGCAGCACGGCCGCCATACTGTGTAGTTTCGGAAGCGCGCGCCAGTTTGACTTTTGTCAGTTTTCTTTCTGTGGCTTGGAAGCTTGGACTCACTTTGTGCGAGTTAGATCTAGAGAAAGATCGGCAGTGAAAACTTCAGTTTATATTCGTTTTAAGTTTACTTCGTCGAGAAAGCAGGTGTTTGGTGCGGATGTTGGTGATTTATAAACCATTGTGTCTGGATTTAGTGTATTCTTTGTGATAAAGTTTGTGTTACATTTATTAAATCTAGATCTAAGCTGGATAAAAAGATACATATTTATTTTCGGCTAGGTCTAGAAATCTATGGGATTAAAATACCAAATCTTGATCTGAAAAATCTAGTCTAGGTCTACCTTCTTAGTTTTATTATCTTGATTCAAGATCTAGTATTGTTTTTTTGTTGTTTTTTTCGTAGTTTCTTTTTTTTTTTACTGATTTGGGCTTACATTGTAGATTATAGGGCCCTAATTGTTTTTCCGACTCAAAGAAAGTAGGTTATGCCAATGGTTTTCTATTCTACATTCTCCGCTTAATTTTAGTTATTGATACTTTGTGGCTCTTGAAGTTGAAAGTCGGACATTTGAAAGCGCTCTTTAAATTGAATTTCGCTTCGGCACGCACCGGCTTCGTTTCGAGTAGTGTTCGTTTGTACTAGCTTTGTTTTATGTGGGACCCATTCTCGTGATCAGCTGTTAGTTTTAGGCTCTTGTATACATTCTATTCAAACTTCGAGAGTAGCCTAGAGATCAGTGTTTTTGCAGCCTACAGAACCTAGATAGAATATAGAATAGATTCTGTTAAGCCTCTTCCATTCATTTCTACGAGAGCAGACTAATTTCAGGGTCTCCAATAAAAACTAGAGTCTAGATCTAGGCCTAATTTTCCCCTAGGATTAAAATTATAACGTTAAGAAGACTTAGAAGCTAGGCCTTTCTTTCGGTGTGAGCACAACTACATCCAGTTCTACTCAACATTTGCTTGTGTCGTTTTTTTAAACACTTTGAATTGATTGGTTTAAAATGTAGTCCTAAGTAAATTAGGCCTTATAAATGCAACTCATTAGCCTTAACTCAAACGTATAGTCATTGCAATTGTGTGGTCTTTTTCTATAGGCACAGTGAATTGAACTGAAGTCAAAATACGAATTACGAATTTGCTAATTTTCGGTATTTCATAAAAATCAAGAGGAACAATTTCCGTTAATTTTAAACTGTGACTTGACTAGACTCCACATTTTAAACAGAGACCGGAAAATTCCGACATATTTTTACTAGGTGTATTCAAATAAAAAGGAGAGCTTGAATTGTACAAGAAAAGGAATCTAATCTAGATCTATCAGGAATCCAAAAAAGACAACAACCATGCCGATTGCTACAACCTATATGTACGACTATGCTAGGAGCGCCTCGCCAAAAGGTAAATATTTTGTCCCTCCCCATCTTGGTTAGCTATTTAGTAGGTCTAATTATTAATTTTTACCCTAACAAGTGTGAAATTCATAAGTATGATACAATGATTTCATCTAGAGTCTAGAACGAATTTGAACCAAGCGTTCGCTGGATTAAATTATAGACCTAATAGTGATGATGTTGATCCACGTTTGTTTTGTTGTTGGTGTTTTTTTATTGTTTTTTTTTTTTTGACACGCATCTCCAAATCCCAAAGCATATTGGAAAGAAGCCTCTCTTGTTAAACCTTATCATTCACAGAGCTCTATTAATAGTCCAGGACTGTAATTATTTCTCTCTTTCTCCCTCTATCTGCCTTTCTCTCTATCATCCCCTCTATCCCTTTCTCTTTCTCCCTTCCCCTCATTCCCTTTCCTCTCACCCTCTTCACTCTCTCTCTCTCTCTCTCTCTTTCTCCCTCTGTCGATAGATTTTGATATAATTTCTTTCGCTTGACGCTGATAACCCAAGCCTTCGACTCACTTGAAGAAAGCATACCTTTAAACCTTTCTCTCTCTCTCCCTCTCTCTCTCTCTCTCTCTCTCTCTCTCTCGATAGATTTTGATACAATTTCCTCCGCTTGACGCTCATACCCAAGCCTTCGACTCACTTGAAACCTTTCACTGCCTCTCTTTCTTAGTTTCTATCTCTCCCCCTCCCTCGGTAGATTTTGATAACGTTAACACTTTACCCCTGGTCCGAACGCTCTTTTAATACTCGCATCCCCAAGACTGCGCATCCCCAAGCCAAAACTCAGAGGATGATCCGATGGGGTGAAATCTCGTCTGGATGTGGAACTAGATCTAAAGCTACAGAGCTATAGCTATAGTTAGAGCTAGCAGGTACTGTAGACTCCAGGGGCAGGTAGAGCAAGGGAGAAAGAACTGAGAGAGAGAGAGGGAGAGAGACAAAGGGAAAAGAGAGGGAGGTAGAGAGAGAGAGAGAGAGAGAAAGGGACAGAGAGAGGAAAACGGAAAGAGAAAGGGACAGAGAGATGGAGAGGGGGAAGAGAGAGAGGGAGGTAGACAGAGAGAGATTGAGAAACGAAAAGAGCAAGGGACATAGATAGAGAGAGAAGGGGTCGAGAAAGAAGAGATGGAAATAGGAGAGAGAGACACACACAAAGAGAGAGGAAAGAGAAAGGGATAGAGATGGAGAGAGAAGGGGGCGAGAAAGAAGAGATAGGAGAAAGCTAAGACACACACACAAAGAGGAAGGGGTTGAGGCGAGTGACCCAGACCTCCCTCTCTCCTCAGTGTAGTGGACCTGATTCGGCCAGCCACCTGCCCCTGAGTCTGACTGGACTCTACAGCTGACCCCGCCCTCTGGTTACTCCAGTCCAGGCCTCGCGATAGACGCTTGACTTAACAGATGACGTTATCACACCCACCAGCAGGGCAGTTAATCCCCCACCTTAGTCTGAGATCGTCCTCCTTTAGGCAGAGAATCCTCCTCCTTTAGGCTGAAAGCCTCCCTTTTCTAAAATCTAGTTCCTACTTTTTTTGTCTAGTTTCCCCCTTTTTTCTGTTTCTAAACATGTGAGAAGGTCCCTAGATTTCAGCCTTTTTTGTCTAGGGGCATTTTCAGCTCTGCGTAAGACATTTGTGGGTATTTTCAGACGTTTTAGCAACAGACTGGCTGAGACAGAAGTCCAGCAGGGTCTTGGTCTTGTCACTTCTGGCCCTGTCTCGTGTCTGGCAGCACACAAATACGTTGAATTTGAACTTGTCAGACGCCAGTTTTTGGGCCCGTCCGCAACACAGCATAATCATTATAGTAACATCTGTGTACAGTATAATACTATATAGTGCTAACGTAAGTCGTTCACCAACCAACTCAATTCTGGTACAGTATATATACATTGTATCTCCATACGCTAATATTTTTCAGGCGGGGGGATTATTCACTACATTATCCTTACGTAGCGTCTCTATTTTCGCCTAAGAGCCCGGATTCGCAAAGTCTTTAGTGCGTACGACCCCACAGTGTGTCCCAAGACGTGTATTGTTGTGGCCGCATGGACCGTGGGGCCTATATAGGCTATCTTAGATTTAGAATCTCTCTCCTCGTTCACTTTCATAGATTTAGAATCTCTCTCCTCGTTCACTTTCATAGATTTAGAATCTCTCTCCTCGTTCACTTTCATAGATTTAGAATCTCTCTCCTCGTTCACTTTCATAGATTTAGAATCTCTCTCCTCGTTCACTTTCATAGATTTAGAATCTCTCTCCTCGTTCACTTTCATAGATTTAGAATCTCTCTCCTCGTTCACTTTCTTAGATTTAGAATCTCTCTCCTCGTTCACTTTCATAGATTTAGAATCTCTCTCCTCGTTCACTTTCAATGCCTCCCTCCTTGTGTTGGTTTAACGTTCTCTATAGAGAGAGGGAGAGAATTATCTCCCTCTCTCCGGGTTTAACGTCTTCTAGGTTCCCCTGGGGGATCCTATACGGCGACTTGGTTTAACGTCCCAACATCAACACTATATAGGGTATACCAAGACTGGCTTCTGACACGAGAAAAGGGCGGGGATACCATGACATAATATAGGCTATATTGTGGTCGTGCGCCGAGACTAGCGTCTGACAAAAATTGTATGTGCTGCCACACAGGAGACTATGCGGGGATACCATGACTCCTGTCTCGGCTGGTCACATTATACTGACACCGACCCAACCAGTAGGGAACGAAATCGCCAGGGCTCAAACCATGGACCTTTTGCGTGGGAAGTCGATGTTCTACCCCAGGGCCATCGCTATACCCTACCCAATACGTGTATTGTTGAGGCTGGATGGAGCCTAGAGTGTGAGATGTGCCAGGCTATCTTAGATGGCACTTTGGCTTTCACTTTTAAGTTTTAACGTCTCCCTCCTAGATCTAGGGTAGGATAATTATCTGTCATTTACACATTTACATGGGGGAGGAGAAGTATGTGTGTAAAAAAAGGGGGTGGGGGTGATCCGACTATAGCTACGTTGTAGTAGTAGTAGAATGTTTTTGTCCAAAACGGGAGGTCCCACGTGGGAAATACACGGTCCGTTCTAATCTATAATGTCCGGTTTTTGTCCGATCGGGTCGGTGTCAGTGCTTGTATAATGTGACCCCTCTCTCTCTCTCTACCTCCCTCCCTCGCTCTCTCTCTCTCTCTCTCTCTCTCTCTCTCTGTGGTAGCATATACAAATTATCAGACGATAGTCATGAGGTTCGTCCACAATATTGACTATAGACCAACCTTACCGTAATTACTAACGTTGGACGTTGCGGTACTAAATTCATCGCCAACCAACATGTACTGATAGCTACTAGATCTAGGGTAGGACAACTATTCGCCATTTACACCTTTACATTGGGGGGGGGGGGGGGGGGGGGTTCTGTACACCCATTGTTGAATCTGTAAATCTAGTATAAAAGTATAAATGTATTATAACTAAATCCTTTAGAATTAGATTTAGTGTGGGACGTGTCACACAAAAGAAGCTCACGATACTTTTCATTCGGCGAGTGAGTGAGTAACATGACGTCACGCGTGCTCACGTTATACGTGTATTTCATTTCTTTCATTGAAGTTAAGGCACTGGAACAATGTGCACACCAATTTGTTTTTTTTTTTTCTTCTTTTATTATTATTATTATTTTTTTTTACTAAGGGTTTACAGAAAGACCAAGGAGCAACCAACACCGTAATCAACTTTTAATTAGCCATGTAAGCAAAAATTTCGCCCCGTGAGAAACTTTCACTATTTCACACTCTCTGAAACATGTGTAAAGTTACGTGTATAGTTATGATTGAAACTGAGTTGAGTTGGGTTAAAATCCAACATCAGTGTTATGTAGGCTATATTGTGGACGGACCCCAAGACTTACGTCTGACAAATTGATGTGCTGCCACACACGATACAAGGCAGGGATGCTACGACTCTTGTCTCAGCCGGTCACTTTAAATTGCCACCGATCCAACCAGTTGGGAGCGAAATAGCCAGGGCTCGAACCATCGACCTCTTGCGTCGGAAGCCGATCCCCCGAGTGAAACTGAAAGCACACCGTCTTCGTTTTAGTTTTCGGCGTTATCGCAAAACCTCCAATGTTTAATCACCACTCTCATCGCTCAGCTGACCTTTGGTTGAAGGTCAATGTGAGGAGGTCATCAATCTGATGGTACTGATTGTAAATAAACAGACTGGCAGCGTCGGTGAAAGCTTTAAATTGCTTCTATGGAACTACCTGTCTTTCTGTCTGTCTCTCTGTCTTTCTCTCTCTGTCTGTCTCTCTCTCTCTCTCTCTCTCTCTCTCTCTCTCTCTCTCTCTCTCTGACGCATACACAATATCATCTCTGTGTGTCTCTACAGTATGTTTTCCCCCCTCTCTATCTATATGTCTATCGATCTATCTATCTATCTGTCTGTATAACTATCTATCCATCTATCTATCTACCTATCTATCTATCTATCTATCTATCTATGTATCCATCCATCTACCTACCTATCTACCTACCTATCTAAATATCTATCCATACCTTGAGTATAACAAGTCTAGGCAACAGTCTTGGCAACCCATCGATGTCTCTGTGTATTGTTGTCAGACGGAAGTCGTAGAACCTATTTGCATCGTATCTTATTATAGTTCCTGACGTTGGACGTTTTCAGGCAATCTAATCTTAATCCTTTCTCTCTCTCTGTTTTCACCCACTCTCTCTCCATCTCTCTCTCCCATTTCCCCGCCTCATACAAAACCGACCAAACCCCTGGTCTACCGCGTGCAGGTAGAGAACTATTAGAACCTACCCCGGAGTTCTGCAGCTCCACCCCCATGTGAACAAGCACGGCATATATATGTAGATGTATACACATACAGTGCTTAAAACACAAACTGTTATTGTTCATTTGGCTCGCATACCGGGTGTAATTACCCCAGGCTTCCCAGATGCTCTCTCTCTCTCTCTCTCTCTCTCTCTCTCTCTCTCTCTCTCTGTCTAATTTGGTCGGTCTGAGCGTTTTGTCCATTACCTGAAGTAATGGAAATTCTAGAGGGAAAATACTCTCCCTCACCACTCTCTCTTAATCCTCGCTCTGTCTTAATCCTCCCTCTCTATATATGCCTCTCTCTTTCTCACTCTCTCTCTCCCTCTCCATCTCCACCTTTCCCCTCCGTTATGTAAATTACTCAAACTACCTAGTTTACGATTCAGACCAACAAATAGATCTAGTGCTAGTGGTGTAGGATACTCACAGATACGTTTCAATGGAATTAAAGTTGGTAGCTCCCCCCACTCTCTCTCTCTCTCTCTCTCTCTCTCTCTCT
>RQTK01000464.1:206156-238656 GCA_003991915.1 Elysia chlorotica
ATGGTTTTTATATTTTTATATTTTTTTCTTTATATTTTTTTAAGTTTTTACAGTTTTTAATTTTTTATTTTTTTTTTTTTTTATTTAGAGTAAGCTATCGTCGCTTCTACTCCAGATGATTCTGTTTTTAATTTTTTTTTTTTTTTATTTTTTTTTTTGACTGAATGTTTTGATTAGTATGTGGCTCTGCGTCGTTCTTAATCAGCATTGATTTGTTTCGCTGGGGCTTGTCACTTGTCTCCCCTCTCCAAGTCTGTCTGTGTGCGGTGAGAGAATGCTCGTCTGTGCGTGTCTGTGCGTGTGTGTGTGTGTGTACACGTGACGTGTGTAGGTGTGTAGCTCTCTTTGCTTGTGCCCGACTGATGTGACTGTACCGTGCTGTGTGTGTGTGCGTGTAGCTCTACGTGTGTGCGTGTGTACGTGTGTTCGTGTGTTCTTGTCTGTTAACACTCATGGGCCATCTGAAAAGGGCCTTCCTTCACTCACTATAATTATTGTTTTTGTGGGTTTTTTTTTTTTTGTTGTTTGTTTGTTTTTTGTTGTGTTTGGAAAGCATTTTGGGGCCTGCTGCTAACCATTTTCTCTCCCCCCTCTCCTTGGTTGTGTTTTTAAACAAAAAACAAGTTTTTTTTGTTTGTTTATTGTTTTGTTTTGTTTTTGATTGCTTAGGAAACATCGATGGTGCGTCTGACAAGACCATAATGTTCCTGAGTGTGTGGAAAAGAGATTTCTCTTTGTATCGCATTGACACTACTCATCGTATGCATTTCTCTGATTTTTTTAATTTTTTTTTCAATGACTTTTTTTTTTTTAGTTCGGTTTAAAAATTTCTGTTGGTTTTAACTTCAAGTTAAATCAAACGGGCATTAAAATGTGTTTCAAAGAAAGACGTTCATGCAACAAGTGGTCTAAAAAGTATAGAAACTCTCTCTCACTCTCTCTCTCTCTCTCTCTGTCTCTCTCTCTCTCTCTCTCTCTCTCTCTCTCTCTCTCTCTCTCTCTCTCTCTCTCTCTCTCTCTCTCTCTCTCTCTCTCTCTCTCTCTCTCTCTCTCTCTCTCTCTCTCTCTCTCTCTCTCTCTCTCTCACTCTCTCTCTCTCTCTCTCTTGATACGAATATACGAATGACTTTTTTCTCCGTAAATGTTGTGCTCACATGAGACGCCTATGTATGCTGTCATAACAGGTTTTTTTTATGTGTTTTAAACTTACGCTTTTTGTTTTTTTGTTTTGTTTTTAAAATGATGTTGTACGTTTGTCTTAACCGTTGAAAACAAAACGAGTCGAATTGCACCAAAAAAAAAAAAAAAAAAAAAATTGCTAAATGTCAATTCGCAGTAATTAAATTTTAAAAGAAATTACTGTTAAGTCTTTTTTTTAAATTGTACATACTCACCATGTGGACCCACTGGTTTTTTTTTTAAATCCAACCCAGCAGGTTTGAGATGGTGTTTTCGAGGTTTTCAGGGGCGTAGCTTGGTTGTGTCAGGAGAAACGTTCAACATCACTGAAGGATATTGTTAGATCTACACCATACCCAAATTCGTTCTGTGCCCCACACTTTTGGTTTTGCACACTGGTTGTAGCTAGAACTACTCGCAGAAAATCACTAGGAACGTTATCGATTATCTATCATGATTGTTTAAAACTTTGCTTTCATTTCAAACCGAATTCATACGAGAACTGTTCCACGGTTTTTTCATGTAGTTTTTTTAATTATTAATTTTTTTTTTTTTTTATCAATTTATCAAAAATGTTTTGTTTTTTCAATGGTCTTGTACGTGTGTTTGTGTTTTGGGTTGTACCTTTGTGTGTTCACAGATCTGCCAGTATCAGCATTTGTTTATGTGTAGCTCGACGGTCTCGGTTTTTTACTCTCCATAACCCAGTTGCCCGTATGTGCGTGCGAGACCATGGATAGTTTGTCTGTGTATTGTTGTATGGCGTCAATGGTGATCAGCATTTTAATCTTTTTCGATGTATGTTTTTTTTTTTTTTTTTTTTTTTTTAATTTTAATGTTTTTTTGTTTTGTTTTTAACTGTCTTTAAATCCTTGATGGAAACCGTTCATGATGTTTGTTTGCTAGTCGGTTTTACCATTTTTACTCTTACTCCGTTTATTACAGTGTTTTGGGCCGATGTTCGGTGTTGATTGTTCGGAGTCGTGATGCTTTCATTTGACCTGATTAACTTTTTGGCTGTTTTTTTTTTTTTTTAGGTGTATAGCAAGTGCTCTAGTCTGGCGTGGTGTTTTATTAATTTTTTTATTAATTTTTTTTGGTAATAACTTAACAGTCTCACCATTTTCACAATTTAATTTTTAAGCCAATTGTAATCTGTATAATAAAGAGGGGTTTTTTCCCCCTTTAAGTTTAAAGACAATTTGGCGGGTATGTTACTTACAGGTGTTTTCATCTACCTAGCTAGCTAGCTCCACCGTCTAATGTGCATAAGATACTGGTAGGTTTTGGAAAATAGAAACTAACTTCTTGTACATGTACATTCCTGTAACTAAGGAACTTTGATGATCCAGTAAAAGCTTGAACTCTATTGTTGACGGCCCAAGGTTGGCCTCAAGTCTGATGGGTGACTTTGATGATCCAGTAAAAGCTTTAACTCTATTGTTGACGGCCCAAGGTTGGCCTCAAGTCTGATGGGTGACTTTGATGATCAAGTAAAAGCTTTAACTCTATTGTTGACGGCCCAACGTTGGCCTAAAGTCTGATGGGTGACTTTGATGATCCAGTAAAAGCTTTAACTCTATTGTTGACGGCCCAACGTTGGCCTAAAGTCTGATGGGTGACTTTGATGATCCAGTAAAAGCTTGAACTCTATTGTTGACGGCCCAAGTTTGGCCTCAAGTCTGATAGGCGCTCACACGTAATCACCCTGCTTTCTCTCGAAGTTCTCACCAAATTGTGGATTTCATGAAAAACGATAGCCTCGATAGACTTGATAGCCTTGATAGCCTTGATAGCCTTGATAGCCTTGATAGCCTTGATAGCCTTGATAGCCTTGATAGCCTTGATAGCCTTGATAGCCTTGATAGACTTGATAGCCTTGATAGCCTTGATAGCCTTGATAGCCTTGATAGCCTTGATAGCCTGATAGCCTCGATAGACTTGGTAGACTTGATAGACTTGATAGCCTTGATAGCCTCGATAGACTTGGTAGACTTGATAGACTTGATAGCCTTGATATAATGATAGCCTTGATAGCCTTGATGGACTTGATTTGATAGCCTTGATAGACTTGATAGCCTTGATATAATGATAGCCTTGATAGCCTTGATGGACTTGATTTGATAGCCTTGATAGACTTGATAGCCTTGATATAATGATAGCCTTGATAGCCTTGATGGACTTGATTTGATAGCCTTGATAGACTTGATAGCCTTGATATAATGATAGCCTTGATAGCCTTGATGGACTTGATTTGATAGCCTTGATAGACTTGATAGCCTTGATATAATGATAGCCTTGATAGCCTTGATGGACTTGATTTGATAGCCTTGATAGACTTGATAGCCTTGATATAATGATAGCCTTGATAGCCTTGATGGACTTGATTTGATAGCCTTGATAGACTTGATAGCCTTGATATAATGATAGCCTTGATAGCCTTGATGGACTTGATTTGATAGCCTTGATAGACTTGATAGCCTTGATATAATGATAGCCTTGATAGCCTTGATGGACTTGATTTGATAGCCTTGATAGACTTGATAGCCTTGATATAATGATAGCCTTGATAGCCTTGATGGACTTGATTTGATAGCCTTGATAGACTTGATAGCCTTGATATAATGATAGCCTTGATAGCCTTGATGGACTTGATTTGATAGCCTTGATAGACTTGATAGCCTTGATATAATGATAGCCTTGATAGCCTTGATGGACTTGATTTGATAGCCTTGATAGACTTGATAGCCTTGATATAATGATAGCCAGCCTTGATAGACTTGATAGACTCGATAGCCTTAGCCTTGATAGCCTTGATAGCCTTGATAGCCTTGATAGCCTTGATAGCCTTGATAGCCTTGATAGCCTCGATAGCCTTGATAGCCTTGATAGCCTTGATAGCCTTGATAGCCTTGATAGCCTCGATAGACTTGATAGCCTTGATAGACTTGATAGCCTTGATAGCCTCGATAGCCTCGATAGACTTGCCTTTTTTTACGGTCTGCTATTCTAACATTCCTTTTTTTGAATGAATGCTTTAGTTGTGGGCAGCTGGAATCGTGGCACACAAACTTTAACTGATTTCCTCTGTCTCTGATGTTTCAGGGTTTTCCCACCACGAGAGGCCTGGCGCGAGAGAGACTGGGAGGGAAGGAACATGATGATGGAGAGACGGAGAAGCGAGGAGGAACGATTTTGTTGGTGTGTTGACTATGGACTGAGAAGCACTGTAGCAGATTACACCACTGCTGGGGACTTTCTCGCGACCCAGTCGAGGCTCAAGTCGATAGTTTGACAAAATGCGATTTGATTTGAAAATTTCTTTTGTTATGTTTTTTCAAATGATATTGATTTAGCTCCTTTTTTTTTTTTTTTATATAGATTTCCTTGTCCTCAAAGAAAATGGAAGAAGAAACCGTTTTAAAATGGCTTTTGACGTAGATCGAGCCAACCAATTTTTAAAATTATTTTTGTAAAACAAGCTTTTTTTAAAGTTTTACATTGCATTTTAAGATGTGGCATTTGAATGGTAATGAATTTAAAAAGCCTTCATTTATATTGGTCATTTTTACATTGCAGAGAAAATTTGTGGCAAGCGCTTGTTTATCGTTAGTCAAAACAACAATCATGTGTAAAAATCCTAGTCATTGGGACGGGCATATTCAAGTTTTGTTCTCGCCCTTTCAAGTCAAATACAGAGCAAATGCTTTTTTTTTAGGGAGCGGGGAGAGGGGGGGCGTTCAATTTGTGAAGAATGTACATGGCAAAATGACGATATCGTCATTTCTTTAACTTTACAATTCAGCTTCTGAAACAAGTAAAGTTAGCTCTTTTGATTTCTGTTGAGGAGTTCACACTTTAGAACACGGCAGCAAGGTGATGCTTGAACAAGGGCAAAAACTTTGAGACATAAACTCCGATCTTCGCTTTGATAATGACCATCGCTGACACGTGTGTAAGCACCGAACCAAGTTTAAGCTGTAAGATGTAAGCTGTAAGATGTAAGATGTAGGATGTAAGATGTTATATACTCGGGTTAGCTTGGATCATGTTGCGTCAAGCCGCGAACTCAACCTAAAATTATCTCATCTTATGCAGGACATATTAAACAATTCAAAAGAGTTGCATCAACATTTTTGGCGACTGTGGTAGCGAAATTGGATTTAGAACCGAATCACGAGCTTTTTGGTGGTTGTTGTTGTTGTTGTTGTTGTTGTTGTTGTTGTTGTTGTTGTTGTTGTTGTTGTTGAGTGATGGGAAACGAAAGCTTTTATGAAGATGTTGAAACTTGTCATTTCTAAAAAAAAGCAATGGGTGAAAATGCTAGGACAGATGTGGACGTTTGTTTTGTTTTTTTTTCAAACGAGTTAATTTGTTACATCATCAGGGTCACGAGACTTCTCTGTGTTATTCAATCACTGTAGATGACTTTATAATGTGTCCGAGATATCCGTCTATCTATCTAACTTTCAAAATCTGGGTGCATTGTACTACATTGTGCTACATTGTACTACATTGTACTACATTGTACGACATTGTACTACGTTGTACGACATTGTACTACATTGTACGACATTGTACTACATTGTACTACATTGTACTACATTGTACTATATTGTACTACATTGTACTACATTGTACTACATTGTACTACATTGTACTACATTGTACTACATTGTACTACATTGTACTACATTGTACTACATTGTACTACATTGTACTACATTGTACTACATTGTACTACATTGTACTACATTGTACTACATTGTACTACATTGTACTACATTGTAATACATTGTACTATATTGTACTACATTGTACTACATTGTACTACATTGTAATACATTGTACTACATTGTAATACATGTGTACTACATTGTGCTACACGTACTTCTAACTTGGTGATATTCAATGTATCGTAACGTGGCTCACTCGCCCTCCCCCAAGGAGCCGTGTTGAGGAGAGTCTGTGGTTAGGCTTTGCTGCTGTCATACCTGGCTTTAGTTTTGGCTTAGATTTCTCTTACTAAAAGCGGTTTCAGTTGCTGTTTTTTTTTATGTCTGCCTTGGAGTATCAATTGTAAACCTATATAGCTCAGTTTCTTTTAACCGATTTTACTGTGAATGTGAATGACTGACGTGTGTGGACAGAAATATTGTGAAAATTTCGGTTAAAAAATTCCATCTAACATTTGTAGTGCAGTGTCTTTATGTGGAGATTGTATTTACTACGTATTATTACTGTGAACATATTTTTCATTACCGTATGAAATATTGGTCAGAAATACTACTTTAAGCGGGTAAATTTAAAACTATTTGATGGTAAATGTCATTGTTTTGAACGCCGCAGCAATTGTTCTTGTCAAAGCTGGCGCTGGTAGAAGTAGGTTTGGACATTGTCTCTATGCGTTGTGTGGTTTATTTCCTTCAAAACTTCTGCTTGTGTTCTAGGTGTTGAAATTCTACTTCAGTTTACAACCTTAACTGTGAAACTCTGTCTTGTTGAACTCAAGACAAGAAACCTCACGTCTATACATATATTTAACATTTCCATATTTATCATTTTGTCTTGGCATACTAAATTTAGGCCTGTGGACGCTCGATCGTTTTACGATGTATAATATTGATTGGAAATTCTGAACAACTCGGCTTTGTGGTAATGTGGGAGAAAAAATAAATGTACTTTTGTTGATACAAAACGGCTTGAAAACCTTTACAATGAGGCAACAGTGCTTTGGGTGATCTTGAATAACTGCCGATTCCATGACGATGTTTGCCACTATTGTTGTTCGGAAGCCTGTATATATATATATATATACATGATGCTATTTTTTCTCTTCTTGAGATAGGCTGGAGACATGATCTGACTACTTTGTTTAAAATGTCGCATTGTAGAATCTGGGCCAATGCTATTTTATTTATTGATGATCTACTTAAACAAGCTCAGTTTGAGCTGACATGACTCCCTCTGATGTATAAATTCATGCTTATATCTAATATTACAATTGCTACTACAAATCTCATACTATTATTTGATGATACATCACAATGATGACAATAAAAATGACCATGACAATTTTGTAATGAAATGAAATGTTTTAGAATGATTTTAATGATGGCTATTGCTTAATTTTATCTCATTTTTTATATGATATGACTAAGTCTTGCTTTACGATTGATTTTTTTTCTAATGTTTTTGGCATTTGCCACTTGTCTCATGGCCCATTTGTGGACTTTAGTCCAAGACAACGGCACCGTCTAGTTAAAGGCTTGAAGGAAAACGAGAAGGCATCAAATTTTTAAGCTTTTCAGCCATTCGTTTAACTTTTGTTTTGTTTTAGAAAAATTGGGATTAGTTGTACACTTTAAAAAGAAAACGAGAAAGAATCAAATTTTCTCTTTCAAGATTTGGTTTCTTCTATTTGTTCAACTCCGCAGATGTTTTCTTCTAAATCGTTTTGAAGCAAGCTAAGTGTGTTTCCAACAGCCTTACTGTTTGTCTAAACTTAACAAGAAATTCTCTACCGTAAAGAAAATGAACTCGCCCAATATTTCTCATGCTTTGCTAATTCCTCTTATTTCATTCTTGACTTTTTAAAATCCTAAAATATCAACTTTTGCCATCCCTGTTTAATAATATAAAAAAAAGCACAAAAACAAAAAAACAACAAAAAACAAAACAAATATTTTGTAAATGAATGCATATTATGTACTTGAATTATGTCACGTTTTTTTACTTGTATGTTTATCCATGCTTTTAATCATCAGGCTAACTTGCCATTTTGCTCAAACGTTTTGGTCACAAATCTAGGGTTTCTATTTTTATTTTTTTTTCCATTCACATTAATCGCTTTTGGATCATGTTGACAGTAGAAATGAGAAATTAAAAAAAAAAAAATACACTCAAAATTTTCCCATTGAAAGATTTTTCAAAATAAATTATAAATTTGATTTTGTTATTTTTTTTGTTATTGATTTGATAACTGATAAAAACAGCATCACATATCAAATTGCATCTTTTTTCTTTTTTTTTTTAAATTTGTAATCTTAATGAAATGCGAAGGTACAAATTAAACTACTTTTCCGAAACTTGAATTTATGAGGTAGGAAACACGCATGATAAATTAGACTGATGTTAAATTTTTGCGCCTATTTTTCTCCCATGGCATTGCTGTACATAAACTTAATTTTATTCTGTCTCATTTTGTATTGCCCATTTTATAATTTGTTCTTTTTTTTCTTCTCTCTTTTTGCAGCAAAATGTACTTAAAATTCAAACTTAGATCAAAACTTAGAGATTTTTATCACATGGTATTTGGAGAAGAAAAACGAATGTATGATGATCAATTAAATATCACTGTTTGGGTTAATGTAGTTACTATCCTTTTTTGCTCAACATCAAGAGAAGGCATAACAACCCACAATTGATTGGTTTAATACACGAGATGTTTATATTTTTCATACTTAATGCCAAACAAAAAACAAAAACAAAACTACCAAAATGCAGAGCTTAAAAAAATGTGATCATAATAATAATAATATTGGACATTTTTTTTTTTTTTGCCAATGGCATTAGCGGTTAGAATTTTAAAAAATCTTGCTGTTTTAGTTTTGAAGAAAGGGTCCAACATCAATTTGAAAATGTGTATGGCACTCTATTTTAGATATGTAAAAATCTGTCTCATTCACTCTTGCCCTATTTCCTGAATTTGTGACTTTTTGATTGTTTCTCTCTTTAGCATATCATGTTTAATCTCTAACTCTGATACTTCTTGGAGCATTTTGAGACTGAACAAATGTTTACACTTCAAATCTTATATCTTATATATAAGTACATATCCTGATTTCATTTTTATCAATGTACTCTTTTTACTATTTTACAACTATACACAATGTATCACCTTTTTTGGGAAAACAATATCATATCCTCCTTTCTTCAAAATTTGTGTGAGAATTCGACAACTTGTAATTTTTAGATCAATTTAATATTATTTCTGGTAAGTCCTATTATTTTTAAAACATTTTTAATGCATAGCCTACTTTTTAATCTAAATGCTTCATCCAAAATTTTTAAAATATCAATTTGGTGTGTTTTTGAAAGTACAACTTGCATTAGGGCTTAAAAACATGTTTTGCTTTTAAAATCGACTGTTTTTTTGTTTTGTTTTTTTTTCTTTCAATTTTCAATTTATGTCATGTTGAATTCTATGAGCTAAGTCACTTACCCTTTTTTTATCCTCATTGGAGGAATAATGCTCTTTGGAGAATTGAGATCTTTTTGGAGACAATCCACCTCTTTCAATTTGTTTGAGGGACCGTGCAATAACTCGAGACTTTTCAGTTTGACTCATTTGTTATGTAATTGTATTCTTCAATGACCACAGTGCGGCAAGTTTCCTTCTATATCTCTCTCCCCAGCTTTTTTATTTTGTAATTATTTTTACATCATTGGAGTTGATCATGGCAACGCTGACTTACTAGGTTTTTTAATTGTAGAAAAAACTACGCATGCAATTAGCCATCTACTAGATCTAGAAATTAAAACTCGAGCAATGCGTATTTTGTGAAACTTCAATCAATTCCAGTTGAGTCATAGAATTTCGGAGCATGGTTTAGCTTTTTATAATCCATCTTATGGTCGATTTCTAAAGTAGCAATAAGCATTGGTTGTTTGCTTCTTTTTTTTTTTTTTTTACATTTCTCCTCTTTGGCTTTCAGTTCACTTTTTTCTAAAGATGAGTATCCTCACTCGCTTGTCAGGATTTCAGTCTGGAAATTGAATACGCTTCAACCTTTTTTTTAGTGAGAGGGTCTTGAGACGAAATGTCAGGATTTCAGTCTGGAAATTGAATACGCTTCAACCTTTTTTTTAGTGAGAGGGTCTTGAGACGAAATGTCAGGATTTCAGTCTGGAAATTGAATACGCTTCAACTTTTTTTTTAGTGAGAGGGTCTTGAGACGAAATGTCAGGATTTCAGTCTGGAAATTGAATACGCTTCAACGTTTTTTTTAGTGAGAGGGTCTTGATGATTGCGCCCACAAGTCAGAGACTCTTGTCCAAGCTTCGTCAATGCTCTGAATCCACCCTCTTTCTCCGTATTTTCTCCCTTACCACTCCGTCTGTAGTTCTCTAGGTAAGACCACGATAAAGACTCCACTATCTTATTGGTGAGCACTTTTTTTTCCCTTCCTTAAGATCATGTAACATACCATTTAACAGATGCCAATAAAGTAAAATTATACAATTTATCAAGTCTTTTCGTTGTTTTGTTTTGTTCATTGATATCCATGTGTGAAAACAATCCAGTTCTTTCCTGTGTGTACTGTAATGCGTTCTCTATAGAGGGAGGGAGAGAATTCTCTCCCCCTCTCCGGGTTTAACGTCTCCTAGGATCCTATAGGGCGGTGTACTGTAATGCGTCTCGTCTCGTACATATAATGGGTGTACACGAGCACCTGATCGAATTCTGACATGTTACATCTACATTATCCGTTTTTTTTTCTTCTATGCAGTCGAAATCCTGCGAATTGTCAATTTTGTCTTATACCATGTCTGTATATATACTTTATCTGTTTTTTTCTCTTATGCAGTCGAAATCCTGCGCATTGTCAATTTTACATTATCCGTTTTTTTTCTTCTATGCAGTCGAAATCCTGCGAATTGTCAATTTTGTCTTATACCATGTCTGTGTATATACTTTATCTGTTTTTTTCTCTTATGCAGTCGAAATCCTGCGCATTGTCAATTTTCTTTTTTATTATTAAGGATATGAAACTACTAAGTTTGTCTTATAACATGTCTGCATATATACTTTATCTGTTTTTTTTTTCTCTTATGCAGTCGAAATCCTGCGCATTGTCAATTTTCTGTTTTTTTATTATTAAGGATATGAAACTACTAAGTTTGTCTTATAACATGTCTGTGTAGTTACTTTATCTGTTTTTTTTTCTCTTATGCAGTCGAAATCCTGCGCATTGTCAATTTTCTGTTTTATTAAGGATATGAAACTACTAAGTTTGTCTTATAACATGTCTGTGTAGTTACTTTATCTGTTTCTTTTCTTTTATGCAGTCGAAATCCTGCGCATTGTCGCGTTTTCCACTAGCAGTGACGTTGCCTGCAATGTATGGTGAGTGATGTATTTCTCATAAATAATTACGGGAGTTAGTTCAAATTGATACTTTGAGGCAGAGAGTAATAATTTTTGATCAGCATACTCAGCCTACACGGCAAGAATGAGAAATGGTGCAACTGTTTGTATTGTTCACTAGCAGTAGCACTGGGACTGGCTGACAAAAGTCACAAGTTAAGGCTTTGACTAAGCAGGAGTGAGCAAGGCCAATAGATCTTGCAGTCTTTAAAAGATAACACAAAGGCATGAAGGGAAATAATATTTTATTTTCTAATCTATTAGAAAGTGACACCATACATGGGGTAGAATGCACAAACAAGACGTAGCTTACGTCGCGTCCTAACAATATAAGAATAAGGAGACGTAAGCTACGTCAGGGTTTTTTTTTTTTAACCTCTTTGATATTCTTCAACAAAAAGAAATAGTATTTTTGCAAAATTGTGTCCTTGAGTACTTTAGTATAAACCACTTTCAAATTAGTTTTCCGTGCATTTCTTGTATTTAAAAAAAAATCAATTTCGCTGTTTAAATGAACATTCTTTATCCTATTGTATTAAAACAAAACAAAAATAGTGAGGAGTTTTAAGAATTTAATTTATGAAATTATGTAAATGAGTTAATTACAATATTTATACACATCAATCTTTCATATGCGTATGAGTACATGAATCAAAGTCTTTAACTAAACTGAAAATTCACGTATTTCAAATCGCTGAAAGGTTGGACAAAGCCGTAGATCTAGTCAATTTCCCTTAGTAATCATACATTCTCTTTCAATGTTTATCTGCTCAAATTCAACATTGAATATAATAATTAACCGTTTTAAATTTGTCCACGTTTGTTTCATAAACGCTTGAATATTTTTGTAATTTACATATTTTATTATTTGTATATACTTTACACATTCTTTCTTTTTTTTTTTTTTCAACTTTCGAAGTTATTCAATTAATGTTTCCCATTAGTTAACGGTCGGAAGTACTTCATTACATTCACAACCATTTTTACCTGGCTAATTTGGCAAGAATACCGGGTAAGCTTACTAAATTTTTGCCGAATTTTTATTTTCGTAAAACTAAAAACGAGCTTGGATGTAGCTCTAGATCTACAAAAACAAACATTGATTTTTTAGGTTATAAGAAATATTAAAATAATTAAATAAACCACAGAAAACCAAATTTCTGTGAATTATAATTTATCTCCAGTAACTCCAATTTTTCATAAATTTACGAATTTTAATTTTTTTTTTTTTTTTTTAAAGTTGCCATTTCAGTATCAAGCAAAGTATGTAAAGGGGTTAGCTATATTTGTGAACCAAGAATAATTAGATCTAGATCTACATGTATTTGGATAAATTCGCTTCACTCCAGCCATTCAGAAAAAAATAAAAAGATGGATGCAGGTGGCATAATAATTATTATCATCCCTGCATTTCAATGTTCTCTTTCTGGTTACATGGACTCGATAACCTGAAAATCATGTAATTACACTCTAAATTAAACTTTACTAAGCTTAAATAGCCGTTTCTAATTTATTTCTATCCCTGCAGATCTAGATCTAGATTTAATTGGCCAGTTGCTACGGTCCGATTGCTTTTCGTTGTCTCTTGTAGTAGGCACACACATACACACACACACAGACACACACAGGCACACACATACACACATACACACAGACACACACACACACACATATATTTGTACTTGGTGCTTGCACAATGAAGCCATAATTAATAGTTAGATCATTTCTCATTACTGGAGTGTATTGGGGTCGTCTGAACAGAGCTTACTTTCTTATGAATTTTTTAGTATCAATGTGAACTATTTGTCGCAATGATTTATGGGTGATAAACGATTTATGATTATGCTTGTGTATCGTCAAGCTGGGACTGGGAGATTAATTTTTATTATGCTTGTGGGAGGAGGGTGTGTGATATGAAAACGTTGCTGTATGCTTGACTGTCGATGTTGGTGCCTTGTGCTTTGAATGGCGGTAGAGCATAAACGTTCTTGATGAGCCATGAGATCAAATGTTAAAACTAGGACATTTAACTTGATTTAAGATATGCTATCGACACAGCATTGCTCTCCTCAACAACCTGAGGGCTTGCTCTGTAAGTCTAAACATTTCAGAACAAAGTGAAGAGAAGGGGAGCTATAAAACGTGAAGAAAACAATATTTGTTAAGAAATAAAGAAGAGAGGGCGGGAGGTACAGAAAAGAAAAAAACAGGGTGGGGAAAATAGAAAGACGGAGAAATAGAAGGAAAAAGAAAGAAAAAGGTTGAAAATCTAAGACAAGGAGAGAGTGTGAGGGAAGCGAAAGTTAAAAAGGGAAGAAAGAGAACAGAGAAAGACACAGAAACAGATAAGAGAGAGAGAGAGAGAGAGAGAGAGAGAGAGAGAGAGAGAGAGAGAGAGAGAGAGGGGGCGAGGGTAGTTAGAGAGAGACACACACAAACACAGACAGAGACAGAGACAGAAAGATGGGGTGGGGGAAGAGGGAATTTACCGGTAGAGAGGGAAGTGAGATAGATACTAAGATAGTGAAAAAAGGAAGATAAAAATGTCGAAAGATAGAAAATAACGATAATCATAAGCAGTAAAAGTGGGCCCTCAATGGTAAATGGACATGGTATGAAGGTATGAAGCTAGCCAGGTGTGAAGCTAGCCAGGTATGAAGCTATCCAGGTATGAAGCTATCCAGGTATGAAGCTAGCCAGGTATGAAGCTAGCCAGGTATGAAGCAAGCCAGGTATAAAGCTAGCAAGGTATGAAGCAAGCTAGCAAGGTATGAAGCTAGCAAGGTATGAAGCTAGCCAGGTATGAAGCTATCCAGGTATGAAGCTAGCCAGGTATGAAGCTAGCCAGGTATGAAGCTAGCCAGGTATGAAGCTAGCCAGGTATGAAGCTAGCCAGGTATGAAGCTAGCAAGGTATGAAGCTAGCCAGGTATGAAGCTATCCAGGTATGAAGCTAGCCAGGTATGAAGCTAGCCAGGTATGAAGCTATCCAGGTATGAAGCTAGCCAGGTATGAAGCTAGCCAGGTATGAAGCTAGCCAGGTGTCTGGTCTTTGGTGATTCCCGAACGCGAAGAGGTCGTGTGTATAACGCACTCGTGACGTAATCATAGCGTATTGGTCAGCGTATACCGAGGATGAGCAGCAAAAACAACAACAAACAAACAAACAAACAAACATACAAACAAACATACAAACAAACATACAAACAAACAAACACATATTATAATAAATCAAAACAAATTTAGATACAAGTTATCACTTGCAATCTTTGATTATTTTGTCTTGATGTTATTTCATCTGATTTTTTATTATTATTTTTTTAAAGCTAGGCCTAGTATGTGGTGTCGTCCTTCAGTGGTGCATGTATTTACAGAGAACAGGGGGCGTTCTTTTCTATTGTTTTGTTTTGGTTTGTTTTTTTTCCCACCGTCACGAGGCAAGGAACGAGACCCATACACGAGAGATGAGATCATTGCAGCACACATCCATCCAATCACAACTTCCCAAGGCCCAGCCACCGCTTTCAATTTGAAACTGGAACTGAAACTGAAAATTTAGCCTCAACTAAAATGATGGTAACATTCTCTTCGTTTGTACATTAAATTTAGGAACCTTTATTCTAACTCCTAATCCCTCAATGTATCCACAGACTCCCTTTGTGTCCCCCTCTTTTTATTTTAATTTATTTTTGTTTATTTTATTTTCCTTTGGCTTTTGAACGTAATCCTGACACTTTCAGTTTCATTAAAAAACAGCTCTTGTGGGACTCAAAAAGAGCGTAATCTCCCTTGTTGTGGGCGGTGTTTCTTGGAAAAGCAACCACTTAGTCACGTGATATGTGGGCGACTGTAGAACGTTGAACGTTCATTGCAGCAGCAGCAGCAGTCAATCTCAGCCATATTGGAAGTTTGGAACCGGAGACGGACCCACAACTTACTAGCAGTATTCGAGGAGGCTTATGATCTATTCTAAATATATTTCATATAATCTTTGAACTGTAATTTCATTAGCTCCTCTTTATACGCACTTATTATAGATCTAGTGTGAAAAATCTGCGAGATTTAAGCGCAGAATTTAGCTCTAGTGATCTAAAAATACCCACCTGATTCTAGGTCTAGCTAGATCTAGATCTAGATCTAGATCTAGATTTAATCCAGATCTACTCCAGTGATTTTGTGAGCCTCTCTTAAAATATCGAAGAAGTCAAACTGTTTATATCTAGATCTAGATCTTGATCCCAGTGTAGATCTAATCTAATTCTAGACAAGTACGGCTACTTCAAATTTTTGAAATTCTCTGAAAGAAATCTGAAACTAAAATGGCCGCTGGGTAAGTAAAGAGAGTGTCATCAGAAACATTTTCTTGTCTTGACGTAAGAAATACGTTGGTGTAGATCTACAGCTACATGGATAATAAGCAATATATTTTGTTCTCTATTTAGGGAAGTCTTCCATATAGGTACACCCGTCACAATCGTACATAAATCTAGTAAGAAATTAACAAGTTACAAAAAGGGGAAGAATCCAGAAACAAGTAGAAGCTTACGTCTTATCATTATTTTAGCCTAAACCTTCTTAATCTTATATTTCTATGAGACGTAAGCTAGGACTAAAACGCGTGTATTCGACCCTAGATCTAGTTCTAATTTTTTTTTTTAGTTTACAAACGTTTTTCTAGAAATCTAGGTTTAGATAGATCTAGATTTCATGTGAATCATTCTACCAGGCTTTGTGCTACATTTGGAATAGTTTGCGAATATCCATTATTGCACAAATGCTGTTTTTGTTCTTAACCATTAATATTTGTGTCCTGGATTTCAAAGCAGGGAACATGGCTCTCCTTCCCTTTGTTAACTACATTTTCGCTCTTTCTTATCGTCTTATTAGCAACTCGATTTTTATACTCACATAGCATTAGTTTTTACTTTGGCAATTGGTGGTTTGTAAGCTTGCAACATTCAGAAAAGTTCACTTTTAAATCAGAGAAGAGTCTGGGGAGACCACAATCGCGGTACTATAGAGTGCAGTCTAGATCTTAGGGAGACCACAATCGCGGTACTATAGAGTGCAGTCTAGGGAGACCACAATCGCGGTACTATAGAGTACAGTCTAGATCTAGGGAGACCACAATCGCGGTACTATAGAGTACAGTCTAGATCTAGGGAGACCACAATCGCGGTACTATAGACTTCAGTCTAGGTCTAGGGAGACCACGATCGTGGTCCTTTAGACTTCAGTCTATGGAGACCACATTAAGCTTACTTTGTTAATTCCTTCTTTCTTAATTGTTGTAATGTTCCTCTCCTGACCTCTTTCCCTTTCTTTTCTCTCTCTCTCTCTCTCTCTCTCTCTCTCTCTCTCTCTCTTTCTTGGCACAACATAGCCGTTACCATGTTGAAATGCCGTTAAAAACAAACTCACTCATTCACTCTCTCTCGATCTCTGCCTCTTAATATATATATATCCTGCTCAATTATGCTCTCTATTTCTCTCACTCTTCTCTCTCTTTCTCCCTATCTCTTTCTTCTCTTGCTTAAACATGCTTTCCTTATTTCTCTCTATCAATTGCTCTCCTTCTGCCTCCCTCCCTCTCTCTCTAAACCTCTCTCTATACTCTTTAAATCTCTCTGGAGATTCTCTAAATCCCTCTGTATACTCTCTATTCTCTCTGAATGTCTCTCCCCCTCTCTCTCTAAAATGAGCGCCAAGTGGATTATAGATCTACTAGGCCTATAGATCTTCTCTTCATTGGCTGGATGTAGAGATCGAGACGCTAGATCTAGGAAGACAGGGCAAAGAAAGAGCAAGATCAGCAAGGGCCGATGCAGCTTAGGGAGTTAAAATAGTTTTGGGAAACCCAAGAAAATGAAAGAGCGGTCCTCGCGTTTGGGCACACCACAATTTTTTTCTCGGTCTCCCTATGTGCTCGGCTAGGCAGACTTCAATTACAAGTCCTTTAAGCAACCTACAAAAGTACAATTTGTTGAATTACCTGTATATGTAATACATCTCAGCTTTCGTCCGTAGCCCTGTAATACTTATAGCTCTGTATGCAATTGTTTACTTTAAAAATAGACTTGATTGTTTAATTTTATTTTTCAGAATGAACCCTGGTCTCCTTGCTGCTAAGATTGGCTTTATCGACGACCTTAAAGATAAATTCATTGACCGACTGGAAACATTCAGCAGTGAGGTACGTTCTGTAGGCCACTCTTTAAATTTAGAGCATTTGAAAAATGAACCAACAG
Organism: Elysia chlorotica; assembly: GCA_003991915.1. Classification (NCBI taxonomy): domain Eukaryota; kingdom Metazoa; phylum Mollusca; class Gastropoda; family Plakobranchidae; genus Elysia; species Elysia chlorotica. The sequence goes on from RQTK01000464.1 coordinate 223,733, forward strand.
TGCGTCCTTTCTTTATAGGGTTTATAGTGTACACGTCTGTACAAACACTGGTATAGGCCGCATTTCCCTTATATGAAGCTTTTCTGAGATGCATATGTATGCACAGAAAAGTGTAACTAGACAATGAATTTGAGATTTTTGTGAATGTTGTAGTGTGTGTTTTAGACCGGCCTGATGACTCTTTTTAAAACATATATAGTGCTGATGTTGGACGTTGAACCAACTCAAAAACAACTCCTTTACATAAAGCCTTTCTGAGATGCATATGTATGCACAGAAAAGTGTAACTAGACAATCAATTTGAGATTTTTGTGAATGTTGTAGTGTGTGTTTTAGACCGGCCTGATGACTTTTTAACATATATATATATAGTGCTGATGTTGGACGTTGAACCAACTCAACAACAACTCCTTTACATAAAGCCTTTCTAAGATGCACATGTATGCACAGAAAAGTGTAACTAGTCAATCAATTTGAGATTTTTCTGTTACAGCAGTTTTAACGAAACAACATCGTCATATTTGTTAAATGTCCTCTTTTACAAGACGTCAGTTTTCTGTTACAGCAGTTTTAACGAAACAACACTGTCGTATTTGTTAAATGTCCTCTTTTACAAGACGCCAGTTTTCTGTTACAGCAGTTTTAACGAAACAACACCGTCGTATTTGTTAAATGTCCTCTTTTACAAGACGCCAGTTTTCTGTTACAGCAGTTTTAACGAAACAACACCGTCATATTTGTTAAATGTCCTCTTTTACAAGACGTCAGTTTTCTGTTACAGCAGTTTTAACGAAACAACACCGTCATATTTGTTAAATGTCCTCTTTTACAAGACGCCAGTTTTCTGTTACAGCAGTTTTAACGAAACAACACCGTCATATTTGTTAAATGTCCTCTTTTACAAGACGCCAGTTTTCTGTTACAGCAGTTTTAACGAAACAACACCGTCATATTTGTTAAATGTCCTGTCTCCCTACTTACCATCACAGTACCCTTCGCTCGAGCGGAAAAAATCTCAATGTAAAAACATCTAGAGCTTTAATGTAGAAGAGATGTGGGGAGAAAGCTTTCATTGCAGCTGCACGGAAAATTTGGAATAGTCTTTCACAACAGTTGAGAGACACTGACTCAGAAGCAACATTTTAAACGCTGTTAAACATAAATTTGTTTGATCGCTTAGCTTAATTATGTATGCAAATCATGTTCTTGTATGAATGAATTCTTTTTGTGTGTGTGGTAATGGTATGACATGTATTGTTATAAATCTATGTTCTATGTTACTATGTCTTGTTTTTCTCTTTAAATGAGATTCTAATGTCTAAAAAGCACCATGAGCTTAGATATGGCGCTCTATAAATAAACTGTGTTAATATCAATATTATTATTATTATTATTATTATTATTATTATTATTATTATTATTAATATTATTATTATTTATTTTATTATTTTTATTACTACTATTATAATAAAAGACAAAGTGATTTCAATCCAAGAATTAATAATTGAAAGTAAAGAATTAAACGATAATGGTGCTTCTTTTTAATTTGCACAGGTCAAAACTAAAATGCAGACATCTACGGCTGAGAGGGCATCACAGGCGTTTGAACTGGCGCTCTTGTTTTTAACACAAACGTTCCCAGACTTAAGCAGTAAGAGATTGAATTGAGGTTTACTGGTTATTTAGGCAAATCATCTTAGACCTATGAACGTTTTCATTAAGTTGGGGTGATAGGGGGGTGAAGAACTTATTCCTAAAATGTCAACCAATTTACACAGGGTCACAGTGGTAATTTTTAAGAAGAAAAAAACTATTTTGGTCTCAAAGCAGATATTCCATAATGAAATAAATACATATTTTTCTGGGATTAAGAAGTGTAACGTTAACCGACTAAATAATAAAAGTTATAAAGGATGTATACTGTACATACTTGAAAGATTGAACTTATTTAGAATGCTCATAATCACACATATAAAATATGCGTGCACCTTCATGTATTGATATTTTCAATAATAAGTGTTTTTTAACTTTGTTTTGTTTCAGCGCTGGATTCTGGATCAGGTCTTTATTTACTGAGACTCAAATGTTGAGGAAGGACTTTGAAGAAATGAAACAAACAGTGACTGAGACTCAGAAACTAAGGAAGGACTTTGAAGAAATGAAACAAACAGTGACTGAGACTCAGAAGTTGAGGAAGGATGTTGAAGATATGAAGCAAAGCCACTCTGAGACTCAGAAGTTGAGGAAGGATGTTGAAGATATGAAGCAAAGCCACTCTGAGACTAAGAAGTTGAGGAAGGATGTTGAAGATATGAAGCAAAGCCACTCTGAGACTAAGAAGTTGAGGAAGGATGTTCGGGAAATGAAACAGTCATTCACCGAAAAACTGTCAGACAGCCATCGCTCTCTCTCAAAAAAGATAAATTCAAATGAGAAGAAAATAAACAAGGTTAATTTTAAAGTTAGGGTTACCTCGTAGTGTTAAGGTATGGTAATGAATTCCTACAAAGTTTTCAACTTACTGCTCTGTTACGCTGTGTTTTGTTTTAATTAGAAAACATAATTTTAAAAATTCAATCACAGGCTATAAAAGTTTCTTCCCTTTCCCTATTTTTATGAACATTATCACATGTATAATTTTGAAACTCTTTTCAGCTTTTTCACTTTCATTTCCAGCTCAACGAAGCCAGTGAGACTAACACGCAGCAAATTTGGGGACTGAGGAAGCTGCAGAAACTGTTCCATAACATGACTATGGTAAATATTAGCGATTTATGAAACTGTTCAATAACATGACTATGGTAAATATTAGCGATTTATGAAACTGTTCAATAACATGACTATGGTAAATATTAGCGATTTATGAAACTGTTCAATAACATGACTATGGTAAATATTAGCGATTTATGAAACTGTTCAATAACATGACTATGGTAAATATTAGCGATTTATGAAACTGTTCAATAACATGACTATGGTAAATATTAGCGATTTATGAAACTGTTCAATAACATGACTATGGTAAATATTAGCGATTTATGAAACTGTTCAATAACATGACTATGGTAAATATTAGCGATTTATGAAACTGTTCAATAACATGACTATGGTAAATATTAGCGATTTATGAAACTGTTCAATAACATAACTAAGGTAGATATTAGCGACTTATTGAAACTGCTCAGCAACATTACTTAGGTTTTATTGAAATGAAACAAACAGGTTTTTGCCTACATTAATGTAATATAATACAAAGCGTGGAAGGTTTGTACTAGGCAAAGCGCGTTAGTGAGGAAGGTTGCCTTTGATTTCCACACCAGATTTTACTTGGGAGCCCCAGGTACCCAATGTTTATTGAAGGTCTACGCTTAAAGTGAAAGCGGAAATGTGATTGTTTAATTTTATGTTAAATGATATTATCAGCAGAAACTCTTCAGCATCAAAAGGCACACTTTTTGTGGTTTGTCGGAAGCAGAGCTTGAGCTTGTTCAACCCGCATATTAATAGACCGAATGCAAAGTAAACGTTCCGATGATCTCAAAAAGCATTGGTTTTGGAGCATCGTAAAATCCCTATGCTTTCATCAGTGTCGCCCCAAATTCTACCTTCTTTGTCATTCAATGCTTTTCTTCGTCGTTGTTTTTTAAACTATGTCTCTGGATCTTTGTGTTTTTTGTGGGTCGTCCAAATCAGAGGATGAAGGGTGATTTTGAGTCTGGTGTGCTCGGTAGCTTTCCCTAATTCACTGTCTGAAAAATTGACCAGTCTGAGTTGTCCTAAAGAAAAACTCGTGTCCTCTCCCACTAACCGCCTTGTCACTGCATCCTGTGATCCAGACCACCCAAACTGCAGCAGCAGCAGCAGCAGCAACAGCAACATCACCGTCAGACCAGGCCTCTGCTTCTACAGCAGCAACAGCACGCAGAGCTCCCACCAGCTTGAGGTTAGTCACGACTTGTGAGACTGGAAAAACATCAACAACTTTATGTATCTTAAAATGAGAAAGGAAAACTATTTGGGATTGAACATTTCAAATGAATTTGGAAACAGTTTTTAAAATTGTTCTAATGAGCCAGAAACCTTGTAGATCTATGTGATTTGATCAATCATAACTAATTTTGAAAAATGTCATCTTCTCGCTGTCAAGTGTAAGATACGCAATATTTGCACTGTAATTTGTGTTTGCTGTTTGACAATTGTTTATTGTATATTGGTTTAATGACTTCCTTAGTGTATTTGTAAATCTCATCATTTTTTTTTCTACCCCCAAGATCATCTACATCGAAGCTAGATTGGTTTGTTACCGCACTTGATAATATATGTGCCCCTCACCAATATTAATAAACATTATTTGGCAAAGTTTTGAAATTTTAGTAAGAATTGTGCAGGGCGCTCCAAGAGCGACATTTTAGTTGAGCTAGGCCGAGGCGCGTACGTGTGGTCGCCTTATCTTAATGGGGGTCACGAGGGGGGTCACATGACCTCTCCGTTACCTGCGGCTTCGAGGTCTGTTACTGAATTTAGTGCCCTCATAATTAGTGCTCTAGATTAGTGTGTGTTATTAGTGCGCTGTCTTAATGTCACTGGAAAAACAAAAAACCAAACTCTTGTTTTTAAAAAGGAAACGCTTGTTTAAATGTAATAGTTTAAAAGATATGCATGTCTAGATTATGTATTAAAATAAAATAGAATATTTTACGATAAGATACTTTCACTTAGTTTTAAATATTGAACGTTTGCGCCAATCGAGCTTGATGAAAAATTCATAAAATCTTTCTATACATGTATATCAAATGTTCACTTAAAATCATTGTAATTCTTTCACCTGTATCGAAGTTACGAGTAACTAAAGTATAAATGTACAGTTTTGACTACTACAAAAAAATTTGATTCGGAGTTTGTTTTTTAAATTGCTCGCAAACATTCTTAAATACTTTTAAACATTCGTATTATACCAGGAATGTTTTTATGTGAAGGAAAATAAGTATAAAATCGTCGCTAAAAATTTTAATGTATATAAACGATGACTTTTTAATAGGTTCATGAGTCGGGTGTATCTGTACCGACTCTCTCGGCTGTTCTTTTTCTTTTCTTTTAATGGGTATACCCATGTTAAAATGAGTGGCAATCTAAACATCTGAAGATAAGCCTATAAAATAAAATCAAGTCTTTTAACTTCATTTTGAACACCGCAGTCTCTCTTCTGTAGCTTTTGGATAGCTTGGTGACTGTTTTCAGCATCTGGTTATCCAAGCGAACCCAACACAAAGTGACAATGTTTCAGGAAGGGGATCCAACACAAAGTGACAATGTTTCAGGAAGGGGAACCCAACACAAAGTGACAATGTTTCAGGAAGGGGAACCCAACACAAAGTGACAATGTTTCAGGAAGGGAACCCAACACAAAGTGACAATGTTTCAGGAAGGGGACCCAGCACAAAGTGACAATGTTTCAGGAAGGGGACCCAGCACAAAGTGACAATGTTTCAGGAAGGGGACCCAGTGGTCTTCCAGAAATGTGCTGGTTATCTTTTGTTCTGTGAAATTATCGTCTGTAGATTGTCATGTATGTGTTGATGGCACTCCTTGATTCCACGCCATCACATTTTCAGTCATTGGTTTTCAGTACAATGGGGATTTATGAACTTGGCGAAGTGCGTTATTGAGGCTGTTGAATATACGTTCAATCTCATAGGGCTCTGTCCGAAATGAATGGGCTATCTGTGTGTGGCTGTGTCTGTTTGATTTGTATGGGTGAGAGTAAATTCCTGGTTGTAATAATTATACTTGTGGCGGTGGTTGCCCACAAAGAAGCGGCTGTGGTGGTCCTCGGAGGAGGTTGGGGGTATTTTGTGTTTGTATAAAAGACTATCTAGACTGGAGGCTACATGTCCAATTCTGGATTTAAGGTCAACATGTTCTACGTCTGTCAGTGACGGTTCTGTTTGTGTTAACTGTCTGGTGTAACTGATGATCTCCCCTGGGCTTTCACTGAGCACAAGGCAAGCTTTAAACTGCCTCGTCTTGTGTCCCGTGTGTTCACGCAGAGGCTCCAGTTGCTGCCAAATTTCTTTACCAATTTGCCCAAATATGTGAGGCCCACACCAAAGGACTCCTGTTCAAGGAGCTTGTGATGTTTCAAAACTTTGTTAATTTTTGCCGGTTAGCCAGGGTCAAGCTCAGGTAAAACAGCCCGCGCCTGGCCCGAGTGACGGGTGTCCCTTGGGAGGCGATTTATGACCCTGCAGCCAGCAGTCGTCTGCTCAACTAAAATGCACGTGTGGGGGCTCAATATAAAAAAAATTGAGAGATAGCTGAGAAACACAAGAAACTAGGCTAGAGGAAACTTTGTTCTCCTACTTCGAAAGACTGTATGTAATGTGCACTGAAGGCACAAAATAATGGTACAAAAACTGGACATGTTTCTGTTACATGTAACACAGCATATTTTGGGGACACATTTTAAAACAATATCAGTGTATCATTTTGATAAGAAATATTTCTAAAGTTCATTTATCCTGGATAGATGCTAGATTAGTTGGCACGACTCAAATTTCTTCTGCAGCCCATAGGTAAGTCTTGGTTGTTGACATCAATCAGAGACATTTTGGTTTCACTGTATAAAATCCAAAGGAGTGACAGTTCTCTGAACGATGCAATACTGTGCGATGAGTGTAGAGTTTCATCTCTCCACAGACAGAGGTCAACGTTCTCGGCCACGTCGTCTGGTGATTCAAAGACACCTTGGATTTCGGACATGAAGCTGCTGCCAGGTGGCCTGGTCCTGCTGGCCGATAACAACAATCACCTTGTAAAGCTGTACGACCTGCAGGTGAGAACATCACTTTTTATACCAGGTATTTGGGACATGAAGCTGCTGCCAGGTGGCCTGGTCCTGCTGGCCGATTGGAACAATCACCTTGTAAAGCTGTACGACCTGCAGGTGAGAACATCACTTTTTATACCAGGTATTTGGGACATGAAGCTGCTGCCAGGTGGCCTGGTCCTGCTGGCCGATTGGACCAATCAACTTGTAAAGCTGTACGACCTGCAGGTGAGAACATCACTTTTTATACCAGGTATTTGGGACATGAAGCTGCTGCCAGGTGGCCTGGTCCTGCTGGCCGATTGGACCAATCACTTGTAAAGCTGTACGACCTGCAGGTGAGAACATCACTTTTTATACCAGGTATTTGGGACATGAAGCTGCTGCCAGGTGGCCTGGTCCTGCTGGCCGATTGGAACAATCACCTTGTAAAGCTGTACGACCTGCAGGTGAGAACATCACTTTTTATACCAGGTATTTGGGACATGAAGCTGCTGCCAGGTGGCCTGGTCCTGCTGGCCGATTGGACCAATAACCTTGTAAAGCTGTACGACCTGCAGGTGAGAACATCACTTTTTATACCAGGTATTTGGGACATGAAGCTGCTGCCAGGTGGCCTGGTCCTGCTGGCCGATTACCAATCAACTTGTAAAGCTGTACGACCTGCAGGTGAGAACATCACTTTTTATACCAACCCTTGTGTCTGAAGCAATAGCATTGGACAGTTGTGTTTGCTGGCCGATTGGAACAATACAAACTTCAGAACCAGAAACAAGCATCTCTAAGGAGGTCTGGCATCTTGGTTAGGTCTTCCTATTTTAAGAAATTCAAACTATATCCAGCCAGCTATAGGTTTTGTTTTCTAAGAGCCATGCTCTATACAAACTTCAGAACCAGAAACAAGCATCTCTAAGGAGGTCTGGCATCTTGGTTAGGTCTTCCTATTTTAAGAAATCCACACTATATCCAGCCAGCTAGGTTTTGTTTGAAGACAAAAGAAGAAAAATGTCAGAATAAAAGGAAATCGACAGAAGAGACTTTGATTTCCGTACATAATTTTCTGTGATGTTGTATACTTTTTTTCTGGAAAATGTTTCTCTTTCAAAAACAATCTTAAAAAGAGAATATGTGAGTGATCAAGCCCAAAAAGAGGGACGGACACAGAAATCATCCAGAATTTAGATCTGTTTCTTTTTTAATGGTAGTTTTTGTTCTATAGTACATGTAAATCCCTTACAAATCTCTCTCTCTCTCTCTCTCTCTCTATGTTTCTCTCTCTCTCTCTCTCTCTCTCTCTCTCTCTCTCTCTCTCTCTCTCTCTCTCTCTCTCTCTCTCTCTCTCTCTCTCTCTCTCTCTCTCTCTCTCTCTCTCTCTCTCTCTTTCTTTTATTTTATCTGTTTATTTACTTTTCATTGATTCTTTCTCTCATGTAAGCTTTATTCGTTGGAATATAGCCTATATGGTGCTCATGTTGGAGGTTAAACCAACTCATTTTCTTAACTATAACTTGTTTGATGGAGTAGCACTGAGCCCTCAAAATTTCGAATTATTCACTAAAATGTTAAAAATAGATCTAATCTGTCCCATATTGGAGCCATCCGTGAATTGCTATCTTTCTCTATACCTCACTCTTTCTTTCCCACTATCTATTTATCCATCTATCCCTCCACCTACCCCTAAAAAAAAACAAAAACGGTGGAATCTATAAATTGATACAGAGAAAAACCGTTTCAAAGTAAACCTTTTGCCCATTCGTTTGGCTTTCTAAAATTTCTCGACATCTTTATCCCTCTCTCTTTCTTACCAGTCATCTTTCTCTCGCCACTCTGTCTGTATTATCCCTCTTGGCACTTCTTTCTTTTCCTCTTTACGCCACTCTCTTCATTTCTGCCTCCCACCACCCCTCTTTCTTTCCCTCCTCTATTCTATCTCTGCCTCTTTTTTTTTTATTGAGCCAGTTTATGATTGAGTTTGTTGCTGTGTTATACTTGTCTGTTGGTACCGCTAGAAAGTTAGATCTACTCTCTGTGGAAGAAACTAGTCAGCATGGGTTGTCCTATTTTTTGGGGAATGTTCTTGGTTTCCGTCAGTCAAACCTCGTGGCCTCCCGACCCCCCAACCAGTGGCCTCGAGGTTGATCGGCAGTCGGCATGTTGCGCTGGGTAGATCTTAGGTTGGTTGTTGCTTAAGGTAGGATTGAAGTTTCTAGAACTTGCCCTGTGCCCCATACAGTCACTCCACACTTTCCTGAGCCCAACTTTACTTCACTTTACAATGAGTAACATGCTTGTAGATTTGAATCTCTTGAATATACAGCGAACATATTTGAAAAACAAAAACTGTTGTGCTAAGTATCCTCAACACACTCAGTCTACTTTCAAAGTATTTCAGACACTACAACTTGAATCTTTAGGTGTAGGTCCTCCAGTTAAGCTCTCTTGTTCTGTGGTCTGACTCTGTGGTACAGATGCTCATAGAATGTGGCCCACAATCTATGACTTTTTGTGAGAGTACACACATAGAAATCTCACACCTAGATGAAGAGAAGATTTAGAGAAAAATTCCTGAAACTGATGATGCACTCTGAGTACAAATGCACGATAATTTTTCCCCAACCGAGCCAATAGTTTTACCACTCCTTTGAAAAATCTAAGCAAGCCTCCCTAATTTTACACTTTATACGGACCATCTTTCTTTTTATTTAAGCAATTCTTTTTTTTTTTTTTTACACTAATCTCAATTAGCCATCACTCTCTCTTTGTTGCTCTTTTTTTACTCTTTGTGATTTTTAAAATATATGAATGTGTTAAACTAACCGATGCATTTACATCTCGTGATTGAATGAAATAATACAGTCTCTACATCATTCTTGTAATATTAAGAGTATTTTGATTTTTTTTTATATATTTATAATTATATATATAATTCGTAAGCACAACACTGTGGTAAGATTACGACTAGTCTTAAAAAAATGTACAAAGGCTTAAGACGGGTTGTAAGCTACCCCGAAAATGTACTTATGGCCCGTATGTAGAATGAATATTACAGTTTTATTGTTATGAGCACTTTCCCCACCCAGGGCCGCCATATCGACAACCAGGCGTTGGACGGGTATCCTTTGTGCATGGCAGTGGTGGACACCAGGTCCCAGTCTGGCTGGGATGTGGCCGTCACCCTGTATGGTCTACGACGTATGGTAATTTTATACGTCACACCGGGCAGTGTGGGTGTCAAGGTGAGTGGAAATAGAGTGACCACTTTTCTTGATCAGGAGAGAGAAAGATGGGCAGGTAGGATGAGAGAGAGAGAGAGGGAGGGGAGGGATAGAGAGGGAGAATCAGACAGATAGAGAGGCACATACATAGACAGACAACAAAAAATTGTCAGGTGGACAGGCAGAGACAGATAGACAAAAGGAGAGAAAAATAGAGAGAATCAGACAGAAGGCGTGAGACAGAAAGAGAGAAACAGAGGGACATATCTATAGGGAGTGAATTAACGTCTCAGAGGGAGAAATAGCGAGGTTGAAGGAGAGGAAGATAGAGGAGAGAGAGACATATCTATAGGGAGTGAGTTAACGTCTCAGAGGGAGAAATAGCGAGGTTGAAGGAGAGGAAGATAGAGGAGAGAGACATATCTATAGGGAGTGAGTTAACGTCTCAGAGGGAGAGAAAGCGAGGTTGAAGGAGAGGAAGATAGAGGAGGGAGAGAGAGAGAGAAACAGAGGGACATATCTATAGGGAGTGAGTTAACGTCTCAGAGGGAGAAAAAGAGATGCAGACAGAGACAGAGAGGGATGGAGGGAGAGAGAGAGAGATAGACAAAAAGCTACGTCAGAGAGGGAGAGAAAGCGAGGTTGAAGGAGAGGAAGATAGAGGGGAGAGAGAGAGACAGATAGACAAAAAGCTACGTCAGAGAGGGTGAGAAAGCGAGGTTGAAGGAGAGGAAGATAGAGGAGGGAGAGAGAGAGACAGATAGACAAAAAGCTACGTCAGAGAGGGTGAGAAAGCGAGGTTGAAGGAGAGGAAGATAGAGGGGTGAGAGAGAGAGAGACAGATAGACAAAAAGCTACGTCAGAGAGGGNAGAGAGAGAGAGAGAGAGAGTGAGAGAGAGAGAGAGTTGGACAGAGACAGACAGTGTGTGTGAGAGAGAGAGAGAGAGAGAGAGAGAGAGAGTTGGACAGGGACAGACAGTGTGTGAGAGAGAGCGACAGAGAGAGAGACATACAGTGTGTGTGTGTGAGAGAGAGAGACAGAGACAGACAGTGTGTGTGAGAGAGAGAGAGACAGAGACAGACAGTGTGTGTGTGTGAGAGAGAGAGACAGAGAGAGTTGGACAGAGACAGACATGTGTGTGTGTGTGAGAGAGAGAGAGAGAGACAGAGAGAGTTGGACAGAGACAGACAATGTGTGTGTGTGTGAGAGAGAGAGAGAGAGAGAGAGAGAGAGAGAGAGAGAGAGAGACAGACAGTGTGTGTGTGTGAGAGAGAGAGAGAGACAGAGACAGAGAGTGTGTGTGAGAGAGAGAGAGAGAGAGAGAGAGAGAGAGAGTGTGTGTGTGTGAGAGAGAGAGAGAGAGAGAGAGAGAGAGAGAGAGAGAGAGGACAGAGACAGACAGTGTGTGTGTGTGAGAGAGAGAGAGAGAGAGAGAGAGGACAGAGACAGACAGTGTGTGTGAGAGAGAGAGAGAGAGACAGAGAGAGTTGGACAGAGACAGACAGTGTGTGTGTGTGTGAGAGAGAGAGAGAGAGACAGAGAGAGTTGGACAGAGACAGACAGTGTGTGTGTGTGAGAGAGAGAGAGAGAGAGACAGCGAGTTAAGGGATCACATATAGTTGCATATCAGCCATAACGTTTTTAGAGATTTTAAAAGATTTGTGACTGCTGTAAAGAAAATAAAACATAGGTAAATACGCGGAACTATTACATTCTGTTTTGTAAAAGAAAAACATCAAATCATAGGATTATACTCTGCAATAATATGAATACACAGTTAAGGAAAACGTCACCAAAGTTTTTGTACTGAATGGCTCTATAAAATAACAATCTTGGAAGAACAACATGTTGATAGAATGAAGTGTTTCTTATTGGTTTTTACCTATCAGTCTTGCTCTACGGGTTTGTATTATTGTGTGCATAAAACACGATTAAGATTCTCACATTGGATTGTGTTTAGAAATGTTGATCATATTTGTACTGGCTCTGGTTGTTGATGACTGTGAACAGCGTTTCTGTTGAGGTGAGAATAACGGGATGGACAAATGTTTGACCCCACAGAGCATGATCCAGACCACCAAGAAGTACGGCGCTATAGCCGCAGTCACAGATCAAACCCTGGCTGTGGGCTACTGGATCGGTCCTGGTATTGACTTGGTGGATCTGTCTGGGCGGATCCTGCGCAAGCTGAGTAAGGCTTTACACCTCCACATTTTGTTCTTTCCCTCTTTCTTTCTTATTTCTATCTAGCGGTAAGGAATATGTGTTATGATGTGATTATTCTCACCCCCGAGGTGCGAATAACCAAGTTAAGTTTCTCTCACCCCCGAGGTGCGAATAACCAAGTTAAGTTTCTCTCACCCCCGAGGTGCGAATAACCAAGTTTAGTTTCTCTCACCCCCGAGGTGCGAATAACCAAGTTTAGTTTCTCTCACCCCCGAGGTGCGAATAACCAAGTTTAGTTTCTCTCACCCCCGAGGTGCGAATAACCAAGTTTAGTTTCTCTCACGCCCGAGTTTCTCTCATATCAGTGTAACCCGTACTGTTTTATGCGGGTGGGGGGGGAGAGAGTAGGTGCGAATAACCAAGTTAAGTTTCTCTCACCCCCGAGGTGCGAATAACCAAGTTAGACAGTATTTAAACGATATGTTGATTTTTTTTTTCCTCGATAAGGCCTACATAGGATAGGTGGACGATTCACTCTTGTGACACAAAAATACATAGATAGATAGATAGGTAGATAGATAGATAGATACAGACCTGCCTACTTGTACCGATTTGATCGGTATGTACCGATTTTCGTCGTCAATCCCGATTTCCCGATTTCCACGGAAATGTACCGATTTTTCAAACTGTGAAGATATTCAGCATCGCCGATTTTTTTTTCAATATCTTCCTCTGTTCGCTGCTCATCAAGAAAGCCAAGACTAACCCGTTTCCGCAGCGGCAGAAATCTCATGACCCGCACCTAGTACATTTCATCTGAGTCCGCCTTGACGTTTTTTGTCATAGGCTTAGCTAGGGACATGCGCTCTTTATCGAAGCCTATTCTCTTAATCTTAGTGTCTGAGATGATCGAAAGGGTACTGAAAGTACACCTCCCCAAGCTGCCAACCCGTACGCTTCGCTATTTTCGTTAAAATTTTCTACCCAAATACGCCGATAAGTTTAAAAAAAATGAAAATATACAACCGTCCGTGCAACACCGCTGTTTTTCGCAATAAAGGTACATGTATTTTAGATACGGCTACGGTTTTCCTCTCAATCACGCGACTGAAACCAGAGATGAATAAAGAAAGTTTTCAGTGTTTTGTGGGGGAAAGACAATTTATGAACGATTCATTTATTTTATCGATATGTAATATTTTTCTCTTTTTTTTTCTTTCTTTTCTATACTTTTCATTACAGTGCTATCGAGATTGGGTTAGTCAACAACTTACTTGATACCGACCAGTCCCAACTCGTTGTTTTCTCTTGTGTTCATTCGTCCGAATCATACCAATCTCTCTATCTCTTGGACTTTCAGTTCCCAGTCAAGCTAGTACTGATTCTGATTTGCGTTACCATGAGCTGAATATTATGCCTTTGCAAACAAGTAACGTAGATCTAATGAATAGTTTATTCGTGCGATTAATACCATCTTAAAACATCCAGCCCTTGACCTTCGTCCTTATTTACAACTCCTTCCCGTTCACGAATCTAAGGCGAGGGAAACGGGTTGAAAATCGAGTTATCTGTTATTCGTTCAATTAATACCAATCTTTCAATCTGCACATCCAGTCTTCGGGGCCTGGCGTTATTTACAGCTAATCATTCTGATTGTTCTTAAAGTTGATCAACCTATTTATTTTTTCCAACTATCTTGACACGGTTGTTGGTGTCTAGGGTTTATCATTCTTTTGCGAAACATGCGCATATGTACTTTTGCAACCAAGAAAATTAACGTAGATCTAATTCAAACTAGCATCACGATCTTGATATAGAAACCGGGTCCTACTAAGGCAATTTGTCTTTGAGGAGCTACACTGTATCCAAACAACTAGCACATTGGAGATGGAACTCTGGAACAAAACTAGATCGAATCTAGATTTATATTTTACCAGTGCACCGACGTGCGTTATCTAGATAATGTCACATGGAAGAGATTCTATACGGAGACGGGATTACCAAGCGTGGTTGCCGGACTTAGTATACACAAAACTGAGCCTATAGCCACTAAAGACATAATTTATATTGTGTTTCTGAACAAATTTTGCTCTACACACTATAAATTTTAGTGTTTCTTTCAAAAGATGTTACCAAAATTCTCGAACTTTTCTCCTCTTTATGGACTCTCTCTCTAATCTATCCCTCTCCGATCTCCTTTTCTCTTTCTCTCTTGATATCCTCTCTTTGCTCTTTAACTTATCTGTGTGTGTGTGTGTGTCTCTCTCTCTCTCTCTCTCTCTCTCTCTCTCTCTCTCTCTCTCTCTCTCTCCTCTCACATTCTTTTTCTATTTCATTCTCTCACAGTCTTTTAAACTTATCTTCATCTTCTCTCCCCCTCTCTCGTTCTTATTTCCCCCTCTGTCTGCATGTGCATGTCTGTATCTGTCTTTCTCTCTCTCTCTCTCTCTCTCTCTCTCTCTCTCTCTCTCTCTCTCTCTCTGGATTTTTGAGAAAATTTTAGTTGAACAATGTTGTTATAGTTGACAAATGGGTCCCCCAATTTACCCCCAAAGTATTTAAATAACCGACAACAGGTTTTTTGGTGTTTTTTTTTTTGTTTTTTTTTTATGTATAGCAATATTGAGGCAGAAACACTACACATCTATTGTGTGTATAGACACTCCCTGTACACATGTACTAAGTACATGTATCATGATTAACACTGGTCTAACT
>RQTK01000464.1:241156-252991 GCA_003991915.1 Elysia chlorotica
TTTACACGTCTGTCTCTCCCACACAGAGAGTGACATAATTATTGTGTTTTACACGTCTGTCTCTCCCACACAGAGAGTGACATAATTATTGTGTTTTACACGTCTGTCTCTCCCACACAGAGAGTGACATAATTATTGTGTTTTACACGTCTGTCTCTCCCACACAGAGAGTGACATAATTATTGTGTTTTACACGTCTGTCTCTCCCACACAGAGAGTGACATAATTATTGTGTTTTACACGTCTGTCTCTCCCACACAGAGAGTGACATAATTATTGTGTTTTACACGTCTGTCTCTCCCACACAGAGAGTGACATAATTATTGTGTTTTACACGTCTGTCTCTCCCACACAGAGAGTGACATAATTATTGTGTTTTACACGTCTGTCTCTCCCACACAGAGAGTGACATAATTATTGTGTTTTACACGTCTGTCTCTCCCACACAGAGAGTGACATAATTATTGTGTTTTACACGTCTGTCTCTCCCACACAGAGAGTGACATAATTATTGTGTTTTACACGTCTGTCTCTCCCACACAGAGAGTGACATAATTATTGTGTTTTACACGTCTGTCTCTCCCACACAGAGAGTGACATAATTATTGTGTTTTACACGTCTGTCTCTCCCACACAGAGAGTGACATAATTATTGTGTTTTACACGTCTGTCTCTCCCACACAGAGAGTGACATAATTATTGTGTTTTACACGTCTGTCTCTCCCACACAGAGAGTGACATAATTATTGTGTTTTACACGTCTGTCTCTCCCACACAGAGAGTGACATAATTATTGTGTTTTACACGTCTGTCTCTCCCACACAGGTTCTACCTTAGACCCACTCGCATGGTGATGACGCCGGATATTTTGATGATGACCACACGGAATAATAAGCTAGCCAAGCTTTCTATTTCCGACTGGTCTCTCATGTACGACCGAGCAGGTTTGTTGTAATTCAATCTTCGCATAAAATTGAAAAACATGCATATACTCTGAGTAGGTTTCAAAATATAAAAACTCATCATCATAGCTTTTCAAAAGAAATGGTTAAAAATACAACGGCATGTGTTTCATTAGTGAAAGTATTTTTAATTTGTTTATCAGACTATTAAATTTAAAAATTTAACACTGATAAAATAACCAAAGTAAATGACTTTTCCCCAATGTGTACTGAATGAGAAATGTAACCCGTGAAAAGTGAGAGAAAACACGAGACAGGGGGGCATGAAGACATGGGGGCATGTGTGTAAGAAATAGTTAATAATCTGTCAGAGAAGAAAGAGATGGAGACCGTAAGTAAATCAGCAAGATTTCGGACAGAGAGCGCTTATAAAGTGTCTCGTGCCGTTTTTCATCTATGAACGTATTCTTAGGTCTCAATCTTTTGCTGTGTGGTAACGCGTCCTCTTGTTGAAGGGTCGGGTTGTTAAGCATTTTGACGATCACGTCTCAGCCGAGTCTGACGCCGCTCTGTCTGTGTAAACACATTGTGTCTGGTTGCGTTATACTCTGTACAACTGTCCAGCTTTTGTGATACTTTAATTTAATGCTCCTCTAGATTTCTATATAACATCGTGTTTCTTATCTTGTTTTATGAGTAATTACAAATACTTTATTTCATTCTAGATTCATTAGGGTCCCTATATATAAACTTAATATTTTCGAAGATCATAAACAATGCAAGTGAACATATCATATGGTACAGTAATAAGCATTATATTTTCAAAAATGTTTCAAATATTTTTTCTTAAATTTGCTCTATTCTAGATATTGTGTTTAAAAAAAACGCTTATTTATGGAAACCAAACATTACATTATAACAACACATTATCATATTTGTCAGAACGACCGTTCTTAACGCAACCAAACTTGGCAAGTGTCAGACGTCTTTCTGTGGCTCCACCACCGTTTTTTTTTCTGCACTTTCCGTTCTGTTGGTTTGACACTAGCCTGAAATTACTTGTTCTGTCTCTGAATCGTTCTCTTTACTTGTATTTTACAGTTCCAGAGTTAGAGAGTCCATGGGGCGTCACAACCTGCGGCCCCTCATCGTTTATTGTGACGGACAGATCCAGGCGCTCCCTCCACCTGATCGGCCATGATGGCGTCTGGGCCACAAATCTGTGGACCCATCCTGGCGGTGGAACGGGTCTGATCCACTCTACTCTGTGTCACAGCTGGGTGAAATATGCGTCTGCTGTACTGTAGCGGGTCCATCTTCGTGTTGGATAATAGCTACTGAATTATTTGTTGATCATACAAGAATATTCATACAGGTCATTTCATTATGACATTCCGTATCTTGAACTGCATTGATTTGTACTAACATGTTTGTGTATATAATTATACAAACTGTATTTGATTGTAACTAGGTAAAGATGTATGGTGAGGATTTATACTAACATGTTTGTGTATATAGTTATACAAACTGTATTTGATTGTAACTAGGTAAAGATGTACGGTGAGGATTTGTACTAACATGTTTGTGTATATAATTATACCAACTGTATTTGATTGTAACTAGGTAAAGATGTTCAGTTTGTGTGTATAATTATACCAACTGTATTTGATTGTAACTAGGTAAAGATGTTCAGTTTGTGTGTATAATTATACAAACTGTATTTGATTGTAACTAGGTAAAGATGTTCAGTTTGTGTATATAATTATACAAACTGTATTTGATTGTAACTAAGTAAAGATGTTCAGTGTGTATATTTATACAAACATTGTTGTTAGGTAAAGATGTACAGTGAGGATTTATAGTCGATTGTTTTGTTATAAATTTGTACGCTTTGATGTTCAACTGACCTAAGTAGATCCACCGCATCCATCACAGATGTTAGAAAAATTACAGTTAAAAGGAGCTTTACTATATAAGCTCTGTATTAAGGGGGGCGGCACCTGAGAGTGGTTTTCCATATTTTTAAATTAAGCTAGTTTAAACCTATACCATCGAATTCAGCATCTTTCAACACATAGAAATACATGCAATTTTTTCACTTTTTTTTCATGGTTGCCATGGCAACGCCGCCATATTGGATTTTTTAGGCTAAAATTGCCAATTTTCAAAACCTATCTTCTCCTACAATTTTCAACCAAATCACATAAAACTTTACAAATGTGTACTTCAAGACATTCTCAACAACATAATAGAGCGATTTTTTTTATAACAGGATAAGGTTTTTTATTACAGAATTTTTTTATTACTACACATTACAAAAAGGGCAATAACTCAATTTGTACATAATAAACGCAATTTTTTTGAAAACTGAAAAAAAAGTGTACAAAAACTCTCTATTAGTTTGTTTGTTATGTCAAACAACACATTCATACCAATTTTTAGAACAATCCATCGATTAGTCTAGAAGGAGATAGAGTTATAGTGAAAAAAAAGTAAGTTTAGAGAAAATCGCATTTGAAAGTAAAACATGTATAAAAAAGCAAATATTTACAAGTTTTTCTTAGAAAATCATTCTAATACATCCCTGACTGGTAAGCTGGACCTCCCTCCTCTGCCTCCTTGTCTTGCCTTCTCTCTTGCTGCAGCAGTGATTCTCTTCCGTCTCTTAGCCTTCTGTTGCTGCTCCTGGGTGCTCTTATAGAGCCTCTTCCTCAAGCTAGCCTGTCCCAGTCTTCTGTTGCTGCGCCTGGGTGCTCTTATAGAGACTCTTCCTCAAGCTAGCCTGTCCCAGCCTTCTGTTGCTGCGCCTGGGTGCTCTTATAGAGACTCTTCCTCAAGCTAGCCTGTCCCAGCCTTCTGTTGCTGTGCCTCTTAAGCTCTTCCCAGTTGAGCTTCTGTTGCTGCGCCTGGGTGCTCTTATAGAGACTCTTCCTCAAGCTAGCCTGTCCCAGTCTTCTGTTGCTGCGCCTGGGTGCTCTTATAGAGACTCTTCCTCAAGCTAGCCTGTCCCAGCCTTCTGTTGCTGCGCCTGGGTGCTCTTATAGAGACTCTTCCTCAAGCTAGCCTGTCCCAGCCTTCTGTTGCTGCGCCTGGGTGCTCTTATAGAGACTCTTCCTCAAGCTAGCCTGTCCCAGCCTTCTGTTGCTGCGCCTGGGTGCTCTTATAGAGACTCTTCCTCAAGCTAGCCTGTCCCAGCCTTCTGTTGCTGCGCCTGGGTGCTCTTATAGAGACTCTTCCTCAAGCTAGCCTGTCCCAGCCTTCTGTTGCTGCGCCTGGGTGCTCTTATAGAGACTCTTCCTCAAGCTAGCCTGTCCCAGCCTTCTGTTGCTGCGCCTGGGTGCTCTTATAGAGACTCTTCCTCAAGCTAGCCTGTCCCAGCCTTCTGTTGCTGTGCCTGGGTGCTCTTATAGAGACTCTTCCTCAAGCTAGCCTGTCCCAGTCTGTCCCAGCCTTCTGTTGCTGCGCCTGGGTGCTCTTATAGAGACTCTTCCTCAAGCTAGCCTGTCCCAGTCTTCTGTTGCTGCGCCTGGGTGCTCTTATAGAGACTCTTCCTCAAGCTAGCCTGTCCCAGCCTTCTGTTGCTGCGCCTGGGTGCTCTTATAGAGACTCTTCCTCAAGCTAGCCTGTCCCAGCCTTCTGTTGCTGCGCCTGGGTGCTCTTATAGAGACTCTTCCTCAAGCTAGCCTGTCCCAGCCTTCTGTTGCTGCGCCTGGGTGCTCTTATAGAGACTCTTCCTCAAGCTAGCCTGTCCCAGCCTTCTGTTGCTGCGCCTGGGTGCTCTTATAGAGACTCTTCCTCAAGCTAGCCTGTCCCAGTCTGTGGCCGTGCTCCCACACTGGAAATCCAAAACTATCGCTCTTTGTATAAAAAAAGTTTTTTCGATTCAAAAACACTTAAATTTTCATATTACAGTCGAAAAAAGCCATATTTATAAAGTCAGGGCTTTATAAATATCATGCAGAAAATGGGGGTGTGTCATCCTTCACCGGTGAACGAAATCACTGAAGTGGAACGTTAGAGAGTTAAAGGTTGTTGCCAAGCACTCTGTCGAGATGATATTGAGAATTTTTCTTTGTCTTTCCATAAAAGATTTTAGCAGTCTCTCAAAATGTTCGCCGGAACTAGATGGAAGATAGTTCTAAGATGTTTAAAATTAACCCAGTATTTCAGATGTCAGTCTGTCTTTGGCTACTTAGGAGGGTTTTAAAAACTTGTGTTTGATGTTACAAGTCAGGCTCACTTAGTTCTTTGTAAAATTTCATTGTGTTGAGAGGAAAAAGTCACCTATTAGAGCAGCAAAGTGATAGAACACTTAACTTTTGAAAAGTTTTTAGTTTGATTTTGTGAAGTACAAGTATTTCCCCAAAAGTCCTATACAAAAACTCGAGTGTTCATACATAAATATGGATCAATAGTCTTAAACAAGAATGGGGGTCTTCCGTCATATTGAAAATAGAGAGATATTAGACAAGAATGGGGGTCTTCCGTCATATTGAAAATAGAGAGATCTTAGACAAGAATGGGGGTCTTCCGTCATATTGAAAATAGAGAGATATTAGACAAGAATGGGGGTCTTCCGTCATATTGAAAATAGAGAGATCTTAGACAAGAATGGGGGTCTTCCGTCATATTGAAAATAGAGAGATCTTAGACAAGAATGAGAAATACTGCAACAATTATTGTTGTATAACTATGCCAACAATTTCCTTTTTGTTTATACTGCAACAATTATTGTTGTATAACTATGCCAACAATTTCCTTTTTGTTTATACTGCAACAATTATTGTTGTATAACTATGCCAACAATTTCCTTTTTGTTTATACTGCAACAATTATTCTTGTATAACTATGCCAACAATTTCCTTTTTGTTTATACTGCAACAATTATTGTTGTAGAACTATGCCAACAATTTCCTTTTTGTTTATACTGCAACAATTATTGTTGTATAACTATGCCAACAATTTCCTTTTTGTTTATACTGCAACAATTATTGTTGTATAACTATGCCAACAATTTCCTTTTTGTTTATACTGCAACAATTATTGTTGTATAACTATGCCAACAATTTCCTTTTTGTTTATACTGCAACAATTATTGTTGTATAACTATGCCAACAATTTCCTTTTTGTTCATACTGCAACAATTATTGTTGTATAACTATGCCAACAATTTCTGACAAGGAATAATCAACTCTGTTTCTTTTAGTTTTCTATGTCTTTAGAACAAGAGAGTCATGCACGTTTTTTATAATAAAGAAAACAATGTCTAATTGAAAATAAAATTTGTTCCATGTTGTTTTGTGTTTAATCAAGTGAACTACAGTCCTGTTATAAACTCAAAAAGTGTAACTGGAATGAATTTTCTTTTGGGTGAAACTAACTTTGTTCATCTCCATATGGTATACTTTTAGCATCGTGTACATGTACATCGGGGGAATAGACTAAAACTAAAGTACACTTTTCTCTACGGATTGCGAGGGTTGAGGCAGTGCAACCTATATCGGCTTTGATCAGACTCTGCCTGGGGTAGAATCAACCTCGGTGGTCCACTTGTCTCACTGTAGCGAAGACCGGGACAGTCACAGTGACCTAGACCCCGGCTCTTCCTTCAGATCAGATTCTATTCAACAGTGACCGGCAGATCTGATATGTAAGCACAGTCTGTGGATTGGAGAGAGGGGGCAGGAACTACCCATTAAGAATCCAGTGCAATAGATAAACAATAGGAAATTAATGACTCCAATACAGATCATACTCTCTGGAGAGTTTTATTTGTTTTTAAAATGGTGCTTTTTATAAGTATTTTATAATAATAAAAATGATAATTATTATTGTTATTATTATTATTATTATTATTATTATTATTATTATTACTAGTACTATTATTATTATTACTATTATTTTCTACTACTACTACAGTCATTACTACGATTACAGCTGTATTAATATTATTATTACTATTACGGAGTGTATCGAGGGCTGGTACACCGCCCCTTTATACAAAAACAGGCCTGTTTCATATCGATATTGGTACACCGCCCCTTTATACAAAAACAGGTCTGTTTCATATCGATATTGGTACACCGCCCCTTTATACAAAAACAGGCCTGTTTCATATCGATATTGGTACACTGCCCCTTTATACAAAAACAGGCCTGTTTCATATCGAGGGGTGGTACACTGCCCCTTTATACAAAAACAGGCCTGTTTCATATCGAGGGGTGGTACACCGCCCCTTTATACAAAAACAGGCCTGTTTCATATCGAGGGGTGGTACACTGCCCCTTTATACAAAAACAGGCCTGTTTCATATCGAGGGGTGGTACACTGCCCCTTTATACAAAAACAGGCCTGTTTCATATCGAGGGGTGGTACACTGCCCCTTTATACAAAAACAGGCCTGTTTCATATCGAGGGGTGGTACACTGCCCCTTTATACAAAAACAGGCTGTTTCATATCGAGGGGTGGTACACTGCCCCTTTATACAAAAACAGGCCTGTTTCATATCGAGGGGTGGTACACTGCCCCTTTATACAAAAACAGGTCTGTTTCATATCGAGGGGTGGTACACTGCCCCTTTATACAAAAACAGGCCTGTTTCATATCGATATTGGTACACTGCCCCTTTATACAAAAACAGGCCTGTTTCATATCGAGGGGTGGTACACTGCCCCTTTATACAAAAACAGGCCTGTTTCATATCGAGGGGTGGTACACTACTGCGCATTCGCTAGGGGAAGATCAAGTGAAGAACGAAACTAAACAACGATCGCGTGACGGCGCCACGACAGTGTTGCTTTTAGTTGTGAGAGGCCACAGTTGGACCACTCCTTCACCTCGTCTTCACTTAGTTTAAAAAATCAGTAGATGTTATTACTCTGTACATTGTGCATGTTTTTTTTAATCTGATCTATTATTTATTTCTAAGAGTAAGATTCATAATTTAACTCTAAAAGTTTTAAAGTCGTAGGGGACTAGATCTAGTGTCACTAGGAGTAGAACAGTCTTTTATTGGCTATTCTCTTTTTGCTTTGCTTAGTAAAATTCGGGAGCTTTAGACTTCATGCTGCATGTTCCATTTTTTTCCCCTTTTTCAGGCGTTTGTTTTTGTCTGTCCCCTTGTACATTTCTTTGTATTGTTACAATATATACATGTACACCTTTAACTGTTTGCTTATAAGCTTTTGATTGCCAGACACTCGTTTCACAGATAGGACTAGGAGGGTGCAGAATAAAGAGCATTTATTCAATTATTGATTTCCTTTTGCAGTTCTAATTGACACCCCAGCTGGGATTTGAACCAAAAATCTTCTTTCTGGCTTGATTCAATAGTGACAAAAAATGACATAAATAAAAATATAGGCTCATGCCTGTTGCACATATGGGGTCTGCTGTCACATTCAGCATGATGTAACATTTAAAAACTTGAAAATCCTAACTTTAACAAGGCGTAAACATAACAAACCAGACTTAAACGCCAATTTCGAAAAAAAAAAAACAGACTTCGATTCCACTTGCATTGTAACCTTTGTGTTGTGGTACATCAGAATTAATAAGTTGATCCTTGTGCTGAAAGTGCTGGCCTCTAGCCATGCAAGAGCTGATGCGGCTTAACACTAAATTATGTAAATAACACTACAGTGATGTACCCAGTCCTAATGAGTGGAAGTCGATTGTAATTATTGGAAAGACACCGACAGATTGTAATTATTGGAAAGACACCGACAGATTGTAAGACACCGACAGATTGTAATTATTGGAAAGACACCGACAGATTGTAATTATTGGAAAGACACCGACAGATTGTAATTATTGGAAAGACACCGACAGATTGTAATTATTGGAAAGACACCGACAGATTGTAATTATTGGAAAGACACCGACAGATTGTAATTATTGGAAAGACACCGACAGATTGTAAGACACCGACAGATTGTAATTATTGGAAAGACACCGACAGATTGTAATTATTGGAAAGACACCGACAGATTGTAATTATTGGAAAGACACCGACAGATTGTAATTATTGGAAAGACACCGACAGATTGTAATTATTGGAAAGACACCGACAGATTGTAATTATTGGAAAGACACTGACAGATTGTAAGACACCGACAGATTGTAATTATTGGAAAGACACCGACAGATTGTAATTATTGGAAAGACACCGACAGATTGGAAAGACACCGACAGATTGTAATTATTGGAAAGACACCGACAGATTGTAATTATTGGAAAGACAGCAACAGATTGTAATTATTGGAAAGACACTAAGAGATTGTAATTATTTCTAAACTACTGTCTCACTCTAAGACTGAGAGTAACTGTGTCAGTTGAATTGGTTGAATAATAAGAATATTTTAATAAACTCATTATAGAAATTGTTTGTATTAGGTGTATTTGGAGTATATTGTATCTTACGATGTTATTTTGTAAGTTCATTGTAACACTCGTATAAAGAAATATTTTTTTAAAAGTAGGTAGATTTCATGACTTACGTTGTCATTTTGTAACGTCATTGTAACAGACATAATTATAAAGAAATATTTTTTTTTTAATTTGGGTAAATTTCATGTCCTACAGTGTTATTTTGTAACTTCACAGACATAATTATCAAGAAATATTTTCAAATTGACTTGACTTACTGTCAGTGTGATTTTAGGCTTCCCAAGGCTTTACTTGACTTACTGTTAGGCTTCCTAAGGCTTGAGTTACTGTAGTGTTAGGCTTCCTAAGGCTTGAGTTACTGTTACTGTAGTGTTAGGCTTTCTAAGGCTTGAGTTACTGTTACTGTAGTATTATTCTTCCTAAGGCTTGAGTTACTGTAGTGTTAGGCTTCCTAAGGCTTGAGTTACTGTTACTGTCGTGTTAGGCTTCGTAAAGCTTGGATTACGGTTACTGTAGTGTTAGGCTTCGTAAAGCTTGGATTACGGTTACTGTAGTGTTAGGCTTGAGTTACTGTTACTGCAGTGTTAGGCTTCCTGAGGCTTGAGTTACTGTAGTGTTAGGCTTCCTAAGGCTTGAGTTACTGTTACTATCGTGTTAGGCTTCGTAAAGCTTGGATTACGGTTACTGTAGTGTTAGGCTTCGTAAAGCTTGGATTACGGTTACTGTAGTGTTAGGCTTTCTAAGGCTTGGGTTACGGTTACTGTAGTGTTAGGCTTCCTAAGGCTTGAGTTACTGTTACTGTCGTGTTAGGCTTCGTAAAGCTTGGATTACTGTTACTGTAGTGTTAGGCTTTCTAAGGCTTGGGTTACGGTTACTGCAGTGTTAGGCTGTTAGGCTTAGTGTAGGCTTGGGTTACGGTTACTGTAGTGTTAGGCTTGAGTTACGGTTACTGTAGTGTTAGGCTTGAGTTACGGTTACTGTAGTGTTAGGCTTGAGTTACGGTTACTGTAGTGTTAGGCTTGAGTTACGGTTACTGTAGTGTTAGGCTTGAGTTACGGTTATTGTAGTGTTAGGCTTGAGTTACGGTTACTGTAGTGTTAGGCTTTCTAAGGCTTGAGTTACTGTTACTGTAGTATTATTCTTCCTAAGGCTTGAGTTACTGTAGTGTTAGGCTTCCTAAGGCTTGAGTTACTGTTACCTTCGTGTTAGGCTTCGTAAAGCTTGGATTACTGTTACTGTAGTGTTAGGCTTCGTAAAGCTTGGATTACGGTTACTGTAGTGTTAGGCTTGAGTTACTGTTACTGCAGTGTTAGGCTTCCTGAGGCTTGAGTTACTGTAGTGTTAGGCTTCCTAAGGCTTGAGTTACTGTTACTGTGGTGTTAGGCTTCGTAAAGCTTGGATTACGGTTACTGTAGTGTTAGGCTTCGTAAAGCTTGAATTACGGTTACTGTAGTGTTAGGCTTTCTAAGGCTTGAGTTACGGTTATTGTAGTGTTAGGCTTCCTAAGGCTTGAGTTACTGTTACTGTCGTGTTAGGCTTCGTAAAGCTTGGATTACTGTTACTGTAGTGTTAGGCTTTCTAAGGCTTGGGTTACGGTTACTGCAGTGTTAGGCTTGAGTTACGGTTACTGTAGTGTTAGGCTTGAGTTACGGTTACTGTAGTGTTAGGCTTCCTTAGGCTTGAGTTATTGTTACTGTAGTGTTAGGCTTCCTAAGGCTTGAGTTACTGTTACTATCGTGTTAGGCTTTGTAAAGCTTGGATTACGGTTACTGTAGTGTTAGGCTTCGTAAAGCTTGAATTACGGTTACTGTAGTGTTAGGCTTTCTAAGGCTTGGGTTACGGTTAGTGTAGTGTTAGGCTTCTTAAGTCTTGAGTTACTGTTAGTGTAGTGTTAGACTTCCTAAAGCTTGGGTTACTGTTAGTGTAGTGTTAGGCTACCTAAAGCTTGGGTTACTGTTAGTGTAGTGTTAGGCTTCCTAAAGCTTGGGTTACTGTTAGTGTAGTGTTAGGCTTCCTAAAGCTTGGGTTACTGTTAGTGTAGTGTTAGGCTTCCTAAAGCTTGGGTTACTGTTAGTGTAGTGTTAGGCTTCCTAAAGCTTGGGTTACTGTTAGTGTAGTGTTAGGCTTCCTAAAACTTGGGTTACTGTTACTGTAGTGTTAGGCTTGAGTTACTGTTACTGTAGTGTTAGGCTTGAGTTACGGTTACTGTAGTGTTAGGCTTTCTAAGGCTTGAGTTACTGTTACTGTAGTATTATTCTTCCTAAGGCTTGAGTTACTGTAGTGTTAGGCTTCCTAAGGCTTGAGTTACTGTTACTGTCGTGTTAGGCTTCGTAAAGCTTGGATTACGGTTACTGTAGTGTTAGGCTTCGTAAAGCTTGGATTACGGTTACTGTAGTGTTAGGCTTGAGTTACTGTTACTGCAGTGTTAGGCTTCCTGAGGCTTTGGTTACTGTAGTGTTAGGCTTCCTAAGGCTTGAGTTACTGTTACTGTAGTGTTAGGCTTTCTAAGGCTTGGGTTACGGTTACTGTAGTGTTAGGCTTCCT
>RQTK01000464.1:253113-292260 GCA_003991915.1 Elysia chlorotica
TAGTGTTAGGCTTTCTAAGGCTTGAGTTACGGTTATTGTAGTGTTAGGCTTTCTAAGGCTTGAGTTACGGTTATTGTAGTGTTAGGCTTCCTAAAGCCTTCGCTACGTTTAGCCAAGAGCTATGCTTTGCTAAACCATTGTTGTCTCGATTAAAGCTCTTTCTTCGTACATGATTTTCGACCAATGTGTTCTTGAGTCTGTTACCAATAATACAGAGTATTAGTTATTACCTTTTGAGTTTAATACCAATGATATTACCCTTTGAGCATATAGTGGACTTTTCCTGTGAGCAAAACAAAAAAGAAGTCTTTGAACGAGTTATAATGCCACACAGAAAATGGTGTGCCTATACGCATTTTACTGAAAGCTCAAACTATGTTCAAAACCAACTGCTTTGTTCAAATTTAACTTATTTGATGCTGCTTAAGGTTAAGCTAGTGTGTAGTTTGTATATCTTATCTGTATGTAGTGATTCCTAACTATTTTGTAGTTTGTATATCTTATATGCATGTAGTGATTCCTAACTATTTTGTTTATATCTTATCTGTATCTAGTGATTCCTAACTACGAGGGCAGGCTGATAAATAAAGGCCGTTTTTGAATAACTTTTTTATTTAAAGGACTACAGAAGCAAGTTACACATCAAATGAAAGCTTAGAGTCTTCCCTATCTGATGAACTATCATTTTTCAACATTGTCATCATCGCGTTCAATACAGAGGCGCCAGCGTTGTACAAGTTTTCGCAAGCGTTGTACAGTTTATTGCACCACAAAAATCACCCGAACATTGCCTTTTCATTGACATTTTCCAACTTTGTTTACATGCGTTGCTGTGGATTGACCCATGCTCAAACAAGGGACATCACTCTTAGAAAACGAGTAGAATATCTTTGCCCGTACTAATGTTTACTTTGAGGTTTATGGATAACAGACGGAAAATAAAACTCTTACAACAAACATATTGAAAAAAGGTTTGACCTAAATATAATGTTAAATTGTTACACAAAGTATATTGGAACAGCTAGGTCAACGATAAGGAAAAGCAGATAAATTTTAGCTGTTCCTGCCTTATGACAGCCCAATCAAAGCAACCACTGATCCAGTTTGACATATGGGCCCCCAACATTTCTGTTGTGCATTGGAAAATTTAACAAACGCTATAGATGCACAGCTCCGTACCTGTTGTACTTGTAGAGCTTGTCTTAGACTGGTTCAAAATTAAAATCAACAACACAGAAACCGATGGTTTTTAAAAATTTCGAACAAATATTTTACAAGTTACAAAAATATTAAATAATGCATAACAATATATCAATACACATTTACAAGTATCAATAATAATGCATAACAACATATCAATACACAATTACAAGTATCAATAATAATGCATAACAACATATCAATACACAATTACAAGTATCAATAATAATGCATAACAACATATCAATACACAATTACAAGTAACAATAATAATGCATAACAACATATCAATACACAATTACAAGTAACAATAATAATGCATAACATATCAATACACAATTACAAGTAACAATAATAATGCATAACATATCAATACACAATTACAAGTAACAATAATAATGCATAAGAATACCATGGTTGATATCTTAACTGGGTTCACTAAATTTATCGGATTTATTCGGATCTGATTATTTCAATATTTTCAGTCAATTTTATACACTACCATCAAAATCATGGTTGATAATTTAACTCTCATAAATGTAGATTTACTTGGATAAGTTATTATTATTAATATAATAATCTGATTATTTGAGTCAATATATTTTGCTATAAAACTATGGGTGAAAATTTGACTCGGACAATTAAGGTTTATATTATTCGTCTATAGTCATTAGCTTAAGTTATCGTGGCCTTCAAACTGACCACACTGGCACAGTGTGGCCCAGAGACTGCAAAGTTACCAAGTGTCAGACTGTCACTCCAGTTTTCTCTTCCAGAAACTTTTTCACAGAAGGAACAGTTTGAAGTCAACCTTACCAAGTGTCAGACTGTCACTCCAGTTTTCTCTTCCAGAAACTTTTTCACACAAGGAACAGTTTGAAGTCAACCTTACCAAGTGTCAGACTGTCACTCCAGTTTTCTCTTCCAGAAACTTTTTCACAGAAGGAACAGTTTGAAGTCAACCTTACCAAGTGTCAGACTGTCACTCCAGTTTTCTCTTCCAGAAACTTTTTCACAGAAGGAACAGTTTGAAGTCAACCTTACCAAGTGTCAGACTGTCACTCCAGTTTTCTCTTCCAGAAACTTTTTCACACAAGGAAAAGTTTGAAGTCAACCTTACCAAGTGTCAGACTGTCACTCCAGTTTTCTCTTCCAGAAACTTTTTCACAGAAGGAACAGTTTGAAGTCAACCTTACCAAGTGTCAGACTGTCACTCCAGTTTTCTCTTCCAGAAACTTTTTCACAGAAGGAACAGTTTGAAGTCAGCCTATCCATCTTGTCTCGAGACTCAGGACTGATTTTAATCAGAACTTCGGTTCAAAGCACGCATCTCTCTGGCACTTAGCTTGATAGGACAGCCCTAGTCTTGTCTAAGATCTCATTTTTCATCATTAATGGATTGTGCCTTCAAAAGTGACAAAAAACTTTTTGATTGATTGATTGATTATTTGGTATACCCAGTCCACCGTAATAGGCGATCTCAGGGTCTCTAATCTAGCAAGGCGTTTTTCCTTCTATTTCTCATCCCTCTATTTCTTATCCTTCCTTACTTATTCAACCAGCTGTGAGTCATCGTATAAGATAAAAATATAGTTTAAAAAGTGTGTGTAAAATAAGTATATATATACAACAGGTTAAAAACAGACTGTACATTGCTTCAGATTTTGTTTAATATTTCAATTTCCTTGAGATAACAAAGTATCTTCCTGGGATCTATTTCTCTGAACAGTTGTCCCATGTCATTTGCGACATAGTGTTTTTTCCTGATATCAGCAAAATCTGCGCATTCAATTAAAATATGCCTGGACAGTGTAAGGGCTGTCACAAGCATAGCAAAAAGGAGCATCCTCATTTTTTAATAAATAGACATGTGTGAGCCAAGTATGGCCGATGCGTAATCTGCTCATAACTGTTTCGTGTTTCCTATTTGGATTTGTTCTGTTAGGAAGGTTTTCCTTTAGGTTCGGCAGAAAACGGTGCAATTTGTTATCTACCTGTGTGTTCCAATGTTTTTGCCATAGGTTATTGATATAGTTATTGATAGTGGGTTTTATGTCTGCCCAGTCTAGACGGTGCTCCTTAGTTTCACGTCTAGAAAGGGCATCCTTGGCATGTTGGTCAGCAGTTTCATTCCCCTTAATGCCCACATGGGCAGGGGTCCATATGAAAGTTATCGATACTCTTTGTGGAAGGGTTCGAATAATGTTAAAAATTCTTCTTACATTCTTGTTCTTGAAATGTCTATTCTCCCGAGCCTGCAAAGCAGATAGGCTATCTACAAAAACAGCAAAATGTCGTTTCCTTCTTGACAGTTTGCTTAAAAAGCAAACTGTCAAGAAGGAATCGACATTTTGCTGTTTTTGTAGATAGCCTATCTGCTTTGCAGGCTCTGGAGAATAGACATTTCAAGAACAAGAATGTAAGAAGAATTTTTAACATTATTCGAACCCTTCCACAAAGAGTATCGATAACTTTCATATGGACCCCTGCCCATGTGGGCATTAAGGGGAATGAAACTGTTGACCAACATGCCAAGGATGCCCTTTCTAGACGTGAAACTAAGGAGCACCGTCTAGACTGGGCAGACATAAAACCCACTATCAATAACTATATCAATAACCTATGGCAAAAACATTGGAACACACAGGTAGATAACAAATTACACCGTTTTCTACCGAGCCTAAACGAAAACCTTCCTAACAGAACAATTCCAATGTGACACGAAACAGTTATGAGCAGATTACGCATCGGCCATACTTGGCTCACACATGTCTATTTATTAAAAAATGAGGATGCTCCTTTTTGCTATGCTTGTGACAGCCCTTACACTGTCAGGCATATTTTAATTGAATGCGCAGATTTTGCTGATATCAGGAAAAAACACTATGTCGCAAACGACATGGGACAACTTTTCAGAGAAATAGATCCCAGGAAGATACTTTGTTATCTCAAGGAAATTGAAATATTAAACAAAATCTGAAGCAATGTACAGTCTGTTTTTAACCTGTTGTATATATATACTTATTTTACACACATTTTTTAAACTATATTTTTATTTTATACGATGACTCACAGTTGGATGAATAAGTAAGGAAGGATAAGAAATAGAGGGATAAGAAATAGAAGGAAAAACGCCATGCTAGATTAGAGACCCTGAGATCGCCTATTACGGTGGACTGGGTATACCAAATAATCAATCAATCAATCTGAAATGCCCATAGTATTCCCGTGCTGACGTGCCGTAAAAACAAACTCAACCCGCACGAAAGATACTCAGTCTTTCCAAACTAAGATTGTAATAATATACACTATCACTATTATATCCTTGTGCAAAAACATGCTTACAATCAGGCAATTCGCAATTTGGTGAATTACTGAATTTGCACGTTTATTTTAGGAAGACTCGGTTGAGTCAGTATGATAAAAATAGACATTTTAATATCACGTGATATCTTACAGGTAAGTAACTCCAGGTAGGCCTAGTTCTGCTGCTTGTGTTTGAACTGCTTTTGTTTTCATTAGGCCAAATAGATCTAGATACAGGTCTGTAGACCTTGTAGTGGTTAACTAACTATCTCAATATTTCATTTCTTTTCCGAATTCTTTCAATTTGGTCAAATTAGTGTTCGATCGTCAATATAGATCTTGATGCAGCATCTAATATTCAGCAAGGACTCTATTGACAGCAGTCGACTTGACAATCTAGAATCCAGATTCTAGATCTTTGTAAAGCAAAGTAAATCCTAAATTCTTTGGGTAAAGCTTGATCATTACCACTATAGGCCCACTACTATTATTGTTATCATTGTTGTCATCATGACCACTATCACTGTTTTTATAGGCCTATTTGTTTTAATGTTACTATAATCACTACTAGTACCGGTTTATTGTCATCAACATCACCCAAGAATAGATGCCTAGATCTTCATACAGCATCTAATATTCAGCATGGATCTAGATCTAGGCCTCTAGGCCAAGGCCTTCAAAAATAAGAGGCAAAGTAACAGCAATATACACAAACTTAAGCGCTCACTGTCTTTTTGAATGAAACAAATGATGCTGATACATTAAAAGGGATTAGCCTGCAACAAAAGGACAGGTAGTAGACCTACAGCTGGCAGGTATTTAATTCATTTTTAATAGAAAAAAATAACTGTCAGCTGTAGGCCTACTCCGTCTTTGAGTTTGAGTTATTCTATTCAAATTGAATAATCAAATTCTGCCCACCTATTTGATCACCCACAGGCTAGGGACCACAACTCAAGGAGTGCCAAGTGAGCTATATATTATGAATTTTCAAAAAATAACCCAAAACAGTGGGCACATAGGACAGTTCACATTTTTTCAGAGCAGGCTGATTGTGTGCGCTGAAAAATGCTCATTAATCATTGTGTTGCAAAATTTAAAGGAAATAAAATCACTTCTATCCTAGGTGTGCAAAAATCTCAATTCGGTGATCTGATCGAATTATTTAAAAATAAAACGATTGTCTGAACAAATCTAGATATGGAAAGAGGTTATAAATGTATACTGCAATTATTAGCCATTATTTAGACACAAACACTTTGTAGATCTAGTGCGGATAGAAAAATTTAGAACAGAAGCACTATATATAGAAGGTGCAAAGATTCAGCAAATTACATCATTCCTTTAAAAAATATCTATAGATAGATCTAGTGAAATAGAGACTTAGATAGATTTGTAAATTCATAAAAAACAATTCTATGTAGCCAAAATAATGGATTCAAATTTCAAAATAGGACTTGAACTAGAAATGAGATTAAAATGTAGGGCTTTCTATCATATAACACAGTTGTAGCCTCACAATCTGCTTTTCCACTTTATTTCCAACTTTGTTTTAAAAACAAATGAGTGCTTGCAAGGGGAATTTTTAGATGGCGACCACTATCCGGTAGGCCTACAATTATTCAGTAAAAGCTCAGAGCTATGCAATCATATGTGTGGGGTCTATTAGTATTAACTCGAGTGCCATTCGTCATCTATTTTTTTCCCCCATGGTTTGGATTAAAAGAGCAAATCTTGTCACAATGACTCCTCACAGGGTGCAAAAGTGAATTTTTAAGCAGAACAAAAGATAACCTAGTAAAAAGCGTATAAGTTCAATATAATTTATTTTGCTAAAGAAAGGCTGAGTCTGTATGCGCATCATTATGATTTTTATCAATCTCCAAATTTTGCCCTACGCACTATGTAAAAAGTGTTCATGTCCAAATATCGTACATTGCAATAATTCTGTTTAATTCTCTGTATTATCTTTCTTCATAACTCGAAACATGTAACTAGGAGTTTCGCTTTGTCTGATGGTCCACTCAAAGAGTTTTTAAAAAATAAATGCTCTTGCATATTCCAAATTTGGATAGAAATGGGCATATTATAACGATCCCACTAATGAAACCTGCAAATCTTTATTCAGCATCATCTCCCTTTCAGGAAAACAAGTACTTGTATCTAGAAGTATGTGAGAATTTGGCCTATGAATAAAGAAATACCAACTTATCTTTCTTAGATTTTCTAATTTTTCAAGCAAAGTTGAGCGTAAAAAGAGATACTATCTTTAAGAGTTTGGGCATGTTAAAAGAGATACTATCTGTAAGAGTTTGGGTATTAAACATCTAATCACACGTCATCAAATAAAAAAATGATTGATTTTTTTTTTTGTAATCAAAAGTTTTGGTTTAGTTGCTTTTTTCATCATGGAGAAAAACTTCGTAAAAATGTAATCGTTATTATCTTGTCCTTGTGATTACATCAGTAATGCCTACTTGTATCATCAATCAACTTTCTGCAGCAATTCACATCTTTTGAAGAGACCAACCATCAAGACCACAATGAACAGACACAATTTTAGAGGAGCTATATTTCTTCTACTGATAAGTTTGGAATATTGTAAGTATTTTTTAGAAAAAAAATAATTAGGGTAAGGGGAAAAAACCCTACGATTTTATTGCAAATTGATTTTAAAGAACCACAACTTTTGCATTTGATGCTGCTAATGTATTGAAGTAATTAAAGGGGGAAATGGGCCTAGTCTAGTAGGTCTGTATACTGCCATCCAGGGGTTCATGGAATTTGTGCTTTTATGATTATGGTTTGAGATTTTGAAAAATTAGATTTAGTGTTTCTCCATTATGTTCAAAATAGTGACTAACACCTGGGTCTTTTAATCACCTCCATTTTTGTTCACTATTTTTATGCTTTTACCAATCAGAGGATGAAAGTAGTCTACTAGTCGAAGACATTGAAGCTGTTACTTAGCTGACATGCTACACATACAAACTCAGTCTAACCTTAACCCCTCCACTGTAAACTTAATTCACTTATCATTTTTGTCCTACGGGAAACCATTATTCTTTGGCAATGGCAGATCTTTAGTAGTATGTTTCGAAGTAAATA
Organism: Elysia chlorotica; assembly: GCA_003991915.1. NCBI lineage: Eukaryota > Metazoa > Mollusca > Gastropoda > Plakobranchidae > Elysia > Elysia chlorotica. The sequence continues at coordinate 260,728 of RQTK01000464.1, forward strand.
GAAACTTTGAGAGCTTGCTTACACTTCTGGTTTGTTGGGTATGAGATTAGTTTGCTGGATGGAATTGGAAAGAGTTTATTTAAACAGAAGCAGAATTTCTGTTTGTTGAATTGGCAATCAGGCTATTCTTTGAGACTGAGTCTGTTAGATTTAATTTGTACTGTTTAAATTAAATTGTTGGCATGCCATATCACTTAGGAGCATGTTAGTGAACGAAGAAGAAGAACTTCTTAGGAGCATGTTAACCTAGTTTTTCTTAATATTCAAAGAGCATATCTTATACCATGTCTTGAAAAAATTTGTTTTGCTAAAGCAATGTGACTTTTTATATGATAAACATTTTTTCTTCACGTCAGCTCATGCTACTTGGTGTTTTATCTGCCATACTGATACCGATTCTGGATGCGGCGATAATTTCAGTATATCTACCAGTGATTCAGAAAAAAGGCAAGAATGCACAGGCTCTTGCGTAAAGCGAAGAGGAAAACGGGAAAGTAAGTAATGTGTTATTGTTATATATAATTGTAAAAAAATCATGCAAGTAAGTTTTTTTTTTTTTTTTCAAAACATTCGAATACTCAAATAATCATGTATTATTTTGTATGCACATAAATTTTTTTGCATAGAGATGTATTTTTTCATGTGTGATAGTATTTCTTCAAAAATCAGTTTTCCTTATTTGACTATTTGACTTTGAGTTGCTTTTTAACTTAAAAGCTTATCTCCTGGTGACTTACAGGTAGCAATATCTTGGCGCGCTGGCACAACCACTTAGCTTCTGATCAGGACCCTATGAAAAATCAAAATAGCTGTGTTTGTTCTGTGCGAGTGTGAGCTGTACTTTACAATAAAGCCTGAAGACACACTAATTTGAATCAAGTTTTTTTTTTAGTATGAATTTTTGTCACCTCACCTATGTGACATTTTTTTCTTCTTTTAATGGTCTGAAATCTATATAGAAAAAATATTCATAGACATTTTTAAACTACAAATTATTTCTAATTTCCAAGTAATAAAGAATCAGCTGAGTCATATAATTTTATTATGATTATTTACAGTGATCTTGCTGCAAGTATTACCAAAATACATGCAGAGGACTTGTTATTGTTATTATTATATGATGTGATGAGTATCGGTATTTGTAATAACTCATGTCGTAACTGTCTATACTGTTTTGTTATACTGCATATACGGACCATCAAATGTGCCTTCAAAGGACAGATAAAGTTATAGCTTATCTTATCTTATCTTGTATTACACAAAATGTATCCATACATCCCACATCCCACTTATGTCTGTTTGCTGTAAATAATCTTTCTCACAACTTATAATTTCGTTTACATTGAAGTAACCACCTTCTTTGTGCTACTAGACTTCACAGTTAACTATGAGCCTGTGCCCTATCCGCACATAGATTGGTTTGGTCTAATGATATTACAGTGAATCGCATTACTTTACAACCACCATTCATCCACATAATCCCAGAAAGGGTCTCTGAGGCACATGTCTAACTGCCGTCTCTAAACTTTATTGATGGCAGATGGGTGGGTAGAAAATAGGAAGGGAAGAATCATTGGGCAATGGTTGAGTCAACACTGCTTCACTCCTTTATTTGCTATTCAGTCAAAGAAGGAAAAAAATGGAATGCATGTAGAGGGTATATGGATGATAAAGTTTCAAACAATATCTCTTGTAATAGTTTCTACTTATTCGTCCATTTAACATTTTTTAAAACCTTCATCTATTGTTACTTAGCTACATGTAAAACACGGTCAAACGTTTGTTTCATCACATTGTGTTCAAATGCTTTTTAATTTAATCATTTGGAAAATTTCTCTGCTTCTGAGTTTCAATTTCTTTTTTTCTGTCTTCAAAACCAATAATCTATTCTTTGACATTCCAGGAGGCTCTGTGAGTCGTACTGAGGTTCAACGATCATGCAGATCCTATGGCTCAGAAGGCTGTTACACTGAGGAATTTAATGGTATCACACAATACACGTGTCTATGCAACTCAGATTTTTGCAATGGATCACCAACTCAATTTCAACAAAGTTTTAGTCTTGTTACCACCTTGACTGTAGCTGTTGCGGCCATAAAGAATTATATGTAATATTTGTCACTTGTAATTTGTTCATGGAAAATAGTCACTTTAAAACAGATGAATTGGGGGCACTACACAATTCTTAAAAATGAATTTTTAAGAATTTTCTAACTTAAACAAACGAGTCCCGCTTTCATCAAGCCCCTACTGGTTTGAAACACTGTAGGTATTAACACAAGAGAAATCTGGTTAAAATTCATATAGGCTTTACTGTGCATATTTCTGAACCAAAAAAGTTGAAGCTCATAACCTGCACACTAGGCTACTGTGCTGCCAAATATGATAGATAAATTTTTGGTTGCCCTAGCCACAGTTTTTATGATATCTTGAGGCTGTGAATTTCAAACACTGCTTCATGGTGTCTTGCAACAATGCCAAGTAGAAAATACTGGTATATGAATAATGCTCAAAAAACAAAGAATACTTTTCCCTATCTTTTTTCTGAATGCGAAATGTTGTGTTTCTGTACATCGTTTGCTTATATGAAATTAAACCTTTAACTAGTTAGGTGCTAAAAAGAGATGTTGCTATTTGAATCATTACTTAATTTTCCTTATTTTAGTTAAAAAGATATATATGTTCATGTTTTATTAATAAAAAAAAACATCTCAACGTAATAGCAAAATTGTGTTATCAACACTGTAGTTAAATAAATGAAAATGATCAAGTTTGCATTACTAGCACTGCCTATGTTGATCTTCAGTGGTCATGAAAGAATGCCTAAAAAAATTCCACTCGAGTGAAAAAAGACAAAGTGATTGCTTTTCAAGAAAAAGGGAAAGAACAAACACGCTAAGCAGGCTGCCTTTTGTCATCTCATTCTCATCTATTCAATTTTTATATGTCAGTAAGTGTAATAATCTCCTTTATTGGCAAACTGTGCAGTCAAAGATTCTGATGTAACAAAAAATGCAATTGAGAAGAAAAGTATATTATATATACATTACTCATACTGACTTAAAAAAAATGTTATCGTGTTTTTGTGTTTGTGATGTAATGTCTAGATATCATGCACCGATAAATAAGACATTAAAAATGCATATTATTTTGATTAATCCTACCCATGGATCCATTAAACTGTGCATAAAAAATGGTCAATAGCGAAGGGTACATGTACATATATAATTATATATATATATATTTCTTTTTTTTTTTAAAATAGAAATAACCATTCAGAGAGATAAAGGAGTCACTGTTACTATTAGTGTAATGTATTAACTGTCTTAGGGCATCATGGGCACAATATAGCTGTTACTGTGCTTACATGCTGTAAAAACCAACTCAACTGAACTTGAATTCGTAAAGAGTTTAAACAATGAAGACTTCATTGTTACTTTAACTTTCTTTATTTTAAGAAAAAATGTTTAGGTTTTATCACTTTTACAAAATTTGTAAGGTATCTTCAAAGGAAAACAGTTGGAATATGAAGTAATTGCTGTTAGATGGAGATACAATGTTTATTTTCAATTAAAAAAAAATTGTCTAAAATGTGTGGCTGATTATTAAACTTTCTCATGAAATTTGCTCATGTTTTTTGTTTTACCAAAACCTTAAATTGACATTCCTGAACCAATAAGCCTTTGATTATACGCACATGGTTATTTTTTCTTCCATTTATTTACACTTTACTTGTTTATCTTGTGCAAAACAAGTTGCAGCAAATTACATGTATTGTTACCCTTGTGAATATTCCATGCCTGTCTTGATATTTGATATTGATGTGGAGCAAGATATTCCTATTTATGCATTGCCAAGATTTAGTTTCTTTTTTCATATACACATTTTAAAAATTATTGGACTGTTTTAAATCTTGCATATACATGTGTTTTTTGTTTGTTTGTAGCAGCAATTATTTTTTTCAAATATTGCTACTCTGTCTTTGCCAACGCCTATGAATTGAGTTTTTTTTTTTTCAACCATACAACTTCAACAAAAAACAAACAAATTTCCTTTTAGTACATGTATTATAAGGTTAAATAAATGTATTTCTCTGATATTGAGCAATTTGGAATTGGCTTATAATGGGATTGAATGGCCAAGATTGAAAATAATTTAGATTTACGTGGTGGCGTGAAAAACTAATGGAAGAAACATACATCTATAACAGTAAAAGAAAGACTTTAAATTTAATAGTGATCAATTAGCTGCATAATATGATTATGATTGAATGTTCTTTTAAATAGCATATATCGCACATATATATGTACGTAAAAAAAAGTATTTGGGAGGTCATGTCAGTGGAAATCTGCCAATGAGTTATCCTTTATGACTGTACTTTTTTATGGTAAGAATACTTTCAAATTATATTATTATGGAATCTTTCTTGAGAAGAAGAAAAAAAGTTATTGAAATCTTAATAATATACATGTATTATACAATGTTTACCTTTAAAAAAAAAGGTAGTAATTTATACTCAACTGTAATATAAAATTGCATGTCTGTTTTTTTCTGTACTATTAAAATAAATTAAATGCAGTAGACAGACGGAACTTATGTTGCTATTTGTTGTTGTTTATATTTTTTGTCATATATTGAATGGATATTGTAGTCATAGATTAAAAAAATTCTTCCAATTTCCATAAATGGAGACTATTATTTTTGGGCATCAACAGAGAGTATATTTATAAATTAACAGTTCTGCATACTCAAGAGCACAAATTCACATGTGTTATGCATCTCTTTCTGCTTCTTCTGCTTAAGACAATATGTGACAAACTTTAATATTCGGTATTTGCAACAGTAGTGACAAATTAAGATGAATACCCATTAGATTAGAATTAAATGAGATTATGCCTATGGCTTGGATTTTCCAATTCGCATAATATTTGGGAAGAATTTATTAATAAAAAACTAAAGAACGTTTTATAATTTAGGATCACTTGTTCAAACTTGTTGCTTCATTTCTAAAAGTATGATTAGAAGTTTCTTTAGAGAGAATATTCACTGAAGATTGAGAGGCATATTAATTTTATCAAGTAAAGGACATCGAAATCTAGGCTACTTCAAAAACTGACCCCAAAAATGTGAAGTGGTACAGCTGATATTCTGAACTGCTGACCCACTGTTGATCATTTAGAGCACAGTCTAACCTACAAGGACTTCTGGAGTAAAAAAAATATAAAAAGTGTTTGTTGAAGGTTCCCTTGGTTTCGCAAAGAATTATACATAGAGATAAAAATACCAGTTTGGATTTGAATCACTGACCTAGTAGCCTACCAGCGTTTCAAGTAAAAATGGCAGAATTAATTAATTACTCTACCACACCTCAGATAAGCCCTTGAAGTTGAAATCTGAAAAGGAAACTATTTTAATTTACAATTGTAAAATGACATATCCTAATGCAACAGAAGTTTTGTGGCTTCTGTTCCCGAGATATTCCACTTCCAGCCTCGATTGTATTGCCTTGTTCCCTACTGCTGATTGAGTTTGTGCCATTGTGATGTGGCTGGCTGAGACAGAAGTCCTGGTATCCCTGTCCTGCCTCTCTAACCACATGTAAAATTTATTAACACATGGATCTTGAGATCTGTGAGCCCAGTTGCTGACAATGGACATCATGAAACCACACCACACAACTGTTTCCTAGTTTTGAAGGAAAAACAAAAAAGCAAGGCAAAGACAGAAGATAAGCCTGAACCTATTTTTACCTGAGAGTAAAATGCGGTACAATCGAACAGATTTACGAAATAAAGCCTTTTCTGTTATTGTAATGTTTTGGGACAGGTTTTCAACAGACTTATTCAGACCACTCCAAATTACAACTTGCTATAGTTATGACACTGAATCTACAAAAGAATACCTTTCCTTTGTTGCCCCTTTTGAAATCCATGTACGCCAGTTTGAAATTCACTTTGAATCTATCTCTATTGATAAACATACATTTTAGCAAATCCCTCCCTGGAGGCTGGCAAGACCAGAAACTTTCTTGACTTGGCAACTCTTCAGGAGAACAAAACCCTTCGAAATTATAAATTGAGACTAGTTTGATAAAATCATCATTTAATTTTCAAGGATGGTTCTAGTCTAAAGACAACACCTGTGTCGAGCCACCTGCAGTGTAGTGGGTTGAACGCAAAATTATCAAGCTATTGTGGACGCCCTCCACACACGGCTGTTTGCTCTAACGATGCAGGCAGGAATTTAGTTTGGGCGACAGTCAAAAACTTCCTCTCTGCTTAGGAGACGATTTATGTTAAGCGCGCTGTGAGGCAGGCAAGATTAATCACCTGCGGTTAATTTAATCTGACAGGTGAGGTCGGTGTTATCAGGGAGTGTGCCTAGGAATTGCTTGCGTTGCCTTACACAGAAAGAATAGTCAGAAAAGCACACATTTCGATTAATTTGTCACCTAAGTCTAATTTTTCTGCAAAGTCAAGTTTGGTATCATTTAAAAGATCTTTTTCTGCTGCATAAGACGCACTAAAAATTGTTTTATTTTCCTCTCTTACTGTGCTTTTACGGACTTCTTTCTTTGACACACTTTGAATCTATCTCTATTGATAAACATACATTTTAGCAAATCCCTCCCTGGAGGCTGGCAAGACCAGAAACTTTCTTGACTTGGCAACTCTTCAGGAGAACAAAACCCTTCGAAATTATAAATTGAGACTAGTTTGATAAAATCATCATTTAATTTTCAAGGATGGTTCTAGTCTAAAGACAACACCTGTGTCGAGCCACCTGCAGTGTAGTGGGTTGAACGCAAAATTATCAAGCTATTGTGGACGCCCTCCACACACGGCTGTTTGCTCTAACGATGCAGGCACTAAACAAGCGCAGGCAGACAGCCGTGCACACTGTCATCTCTTTGTGAAGAGAAAAATTTGTAATTCTTTTCAACTTGGTATCCCTTTTGAAAGAGGTTAGTTAAGGATCTTTTACGCTTCTGTATGTATTGAATTGTTCCAACTTCAGCTGATCATTTTCATACATGAATTCTAGCTTTTACCATTCAGAAAAATAAATGGAGTCACTCTTTTTATTGTATTGTTTTCACTGATTAGGAAATCATGGGCACAATTTAGCTGTTACAGTGCTCTCGAATTTTAAACATGCCCTAAATTTTAGAATTTGCCAGTTTTTAAATTAGTTTCATGAAATATACCGAAGATTATCAATAAAACATAAATAAAATTAATATTTTTTGCTTATTGCTTTAGGCCTATTATTAAAAATTAAAATTATGTAGTATCCTTCTCCCAGTGGTATGCAACTTGCAAACAAAATGATCTATCTCACAGATAGACCACAATAACACTGATCCACGATAACTTAAGAATCTTAGACTAATTCCCAATCAATCTCAGTATATGTTCTATGAGAAAAATTGACAGGACCGAATTTTACAATCTATCTTCTAATATGAATGGAAAAATAAAAAAATCAAAACAGAAAAGTTATGCAATAAAACATTCTTTAATAACAACCTTGTAATTACACAACAATATTTACAGAATCAAGTATTGCAATCAATACAATTATCACTGTGAGTGTAAGTTTTGCAAATATATACAAATAATTATGTAAATAGATGCATTGAGGTTTTTTGACATTCAAAATCAGAACACATTTTTTTATAAAATGTGACAAAACCTCCTGTCATAACGAACACCATCGAAGAGTTGTAAACATGAATAATTTCTCAAGTAAGACTGCACGATTCAATTCGGTCTTCTAAACCTTAGAATTATTGGGTCTAAGCAACTGTCAAAGGGATTCTCTTTAGGTAATATTTTCAAAACAATGAAATGCCTTTTATTTGCCTTACACTACTGCATGTAAGTTTACAAAAATTGATAATAAACAGTGACAATCCCTATTTTTTACCACAGATCTTGGACTCCTTTTTTGGAGAATGACATGCATTTAAATCTTAATGAACTTTATACATGCAATAAAAGAAACGTGTTATCAATTTTTAATGACAAAATTCAACATGGATTAAAAAGTACGTTTTCACAAAAGTTAGTAACTAGAAAACCACAATCACCTTTGACTTACATACCGCATGCTCTATGAATACAAAAAATAGGTTATTTTTTATATTTTTGTATCACCATGGAACCTTATTACCGTATCTATTTCTGTTTGATGGAAAATTCTGGAATAGTTATGACATATCTTTTTTTGGGTATGACACTTGATTGTTTAACGAAAACGTCTCGTTAACATTAACTTCCAACAAACTTAATTTTATTATTTAAATTAAAATTCATTATATTTCCTAACAACCAGTTTTATTAAACACATATTATGATAGTAAATTAATAGAAGAGGCCAGCCATACATCTATTTTAACAAAAAACAATGATGGAAAGAGCAGCAATGGGCATTATATTTTTCTTTCAATAAAAAGAAACGGAATAAATATCACTAGAAGTTAAACAGGTTTGGAAAATTGTGACTCACAACTAACGCTACCTGCAACATTTCAACTACCTTCTGAACCAATCTTGTCTAGTTTAGCCTCTTTACCAGCAGAAGCAGCTTGCAGAGCATCGCCTGATCCAACCACAACTTGGTTGGCTGGACTGTTGACCATTGCGAGGCTGACCATGGGCAGACTAGACAGAGCGTGTGTAGCCAATGTTTGATTTATTTGTACTAGATCTATAAATCTACTCTCTAAAAAAAGCGTACTTACCTGCGAGGCGGGTTGTTCCTGTTGCACAGAGATTGTGCGTAATCGTTGATTGATTGTAGAAGCTGGTCTACGATTCCAGGCGTCAGTAATGTAAACAGGAAATCAACTGGCCTGACAGTTTCATCCAAGAGTTCACGGTTTATACCAGAGGTGCCATTTCTAGTAAACCTAACCTCACTAGTGGTATAACCACCATCTACCAGTCAGTATCTACTGGGGCACTTAGATCTAGGTCTACTCTAGCTGGCTCGTCTAGATCTACACTATCAGCATCACTAGATCTATCTTCAGACCTGTTTGCACTAGTACCAGGCAACTGCTTGTTCCTCAACGAGGGCAACCCCCCCTTCCTAGACCTAGATCTAGCTGACTGGTTAGGAATGCCAGTATCACTCTCAGAATCTGAGGATTCACTAGAGCTAGATTTATCACTTTCTGTGTGCAGAGGGTCGTCATCAGAAAGGATACCAAAATCCTCATCATCATCGATCAAGCGACGTACATACCAGTAGTATGATAGCGTAACACAGTGTGATTGTTAGATCAGTAAATTCCCTAGATGAAGTTAAATATAAGAAGTGGCCTAAAAAATTCCAACAAAGTTACATGTATATAAAAAAAATGTTAAAGTGGAAAAAAGGATACTTCCCAGACAAAGAAGAAAAGCTTGGTTTTCATTCCCAGAAGATTTGAACAGATATAAATAATTGTCTTAGAGTCTGGCATAAATATTGCAAATTACTCAGGTAAATATTATATTGATACTTATTTATTAAATAAAGCTTTACAGATCAGTGGTATCATCCACAATGTCTGGATTATTTTTCAACACAATTTTTATCTCCAATTGAGCTTTTTTGGCCATTTGCGAATAGTAATTGATACCCGCGTTGGGGTATTTGTGGTACAACCGCTCTGTCTCATCGTCCTCTCCTCCTGCCTGTCCTCTTTTTGTGGGCTATGTGTCTGGTGGCTGGCTGCAGGTCAATTGGCTCTGGCTGATCTTCTAACAGGGTTTGGAAGCTTGCTGGCAAGTCCAGCACCACATTTTCTGCCACCATGGCAGATGAATTAGCCACAGGCTCTGAAATGCAAGAAACCATCTCATTAACAGTTTTATGAATGAAAAAGTAAATGTATCATTTCAGTTGTAAAATTTTCAGTTCAAATTCTCAAAATCTTGACAATACATTCAGTTCACACTTCATCTATGTACAATTTTCTAAACGTATTATATGTGGGACATTCTGGCTGGTTCTTGCCATGTTTTAGGAGATCTCTGAGCCAAGCACAGTATTTTACAATTCTACATTTAGACTTCGTACTTACACGCCACTTTTTGCGTGCTTGCTGCCAAGTTCTCATCGTACCCGTGACTGCTGTTATTTTCGCAATTGCTGTCCAGATGGTTTGCTTTTTTTTCAGTTCGCCTCCTTTTTGCTTTAATTTCCCACATATTAATGTTGCTCTGTTCTTTTCAATCTCCTCTAAGAGCATGCTCATCTCTCCTTCAGAGAAATTTTTTGATCTCCGATCAACCTCTGACATGTTAAAATTATTTTTTTTATACTATAGGGTATATCTCAAAACAGTGAAACAACTAGGCACTGGTCACTGGAATAGACAAAGAAAGGAAAGCGAAAGTGTGGAAAATCGGGAATGTCCGCCAAAAAAAGTTCCGAAAATAGATACGCAGTTCAGCGTAGTCGATAAACAGAGCAAGAATTCTTTGTCCGTGGGCGCAGCTAGAAATCGCCTGCGCATTGTCAGTATTCGTTCAAGAATCTGACTTACGCCAGAACTAGGCCTTGGTTCAACTGACTTGAGTTCTTGATCTTTAAGTTAACACTAATCACTAAGATCTAGATCTAGCACAAGCTATAAATATACCAGTTTACGACACAACTTCTTATCCTAAAATCTTAATCAAGCATTTGCTTACCTTGTTTTGGGAAGAAAACGAAGTTTGTACAACATAGTTTTCCCCGTTTCTTCATCTCAGTCTTCACTTTGCATTTTACTAAGAAAGACCCTGTGTTCTCATCCTTAGCAAAATGGATGGCCGTAACAAAGGAGTTGGCAAAAAGGTCGTCCCCTTTCTTCATTGCATGGCGATAGTTATTGCTAACCTTATGAGTTTCGTCTAGCAGGTCACAATACTCAAGGATCCTGCTAAAGTTAAAATTTTCTATTTTGCATGGGGCATCGTTTGTTTTTCGTCTCTTAGAAGCTTGTTCGTCCGACATCTTCAATCGATTAATCTAAGGTGATCACGTGACTTTGGCCTTTGTTGCTATTACTTGCTAAGGATCCTGAACTGACCTCATTATCTCCTTGAAAGAGCTTTAAAAAAAACCAAGTCTTTAGTACTCCTGTCTGTCTTTTTCCAACAAGACCACTTGGCAGTTTTTGCTTTCTCAGAATCAGGAATTTTATCAAAAACTAATTAAATTAGACACACCACTTTCAAGCTCAATACAATCTCTCCCCACATCCTTGCACAATGTTTTATTCACAGTCTCCTCCACTGATCTCAATTTTGTTCCCTCCTCTAACACCCTACTCACAACATTCATCAAAAGCATACAATTTTTACATTTTTTTCACAGACATTGTCTAAACTTTCTACTAGATGACAGAAGAACATGGCTGGGCCGAAAGCGCTTAAAACTTGAAAATTAAATTTTCTGATGGGGGTAATTCTGTTGAAACTTCTTATATAACACTAACATGGGCACTGTGAGAATGTTTTTACACGAGCTCGACCCTTTGAGGCCAGGATAATCCACGGCGTTAGCCTATAAAAAACGGGCTACAAGAAGAGGCCCAATCTTCCCTTCTTTAGGCTTGTAGAAACATGTAATTTCTGGCAGGTTGTCCAGATTTTGTTTGTTTAACACAGCCCGGGCAAATTTTGCCTTCCATATTGCCACTTTTGATCTCGCACGTTTTACTTTGTCCCTGAAGAGGCGGAAATTGTTTGCTCTCATTTTCTGCAAAGATAATAGTTAGAAATGATAAAGGCTTTGGTGGAATCAAATTTCAGAATCATGGTTAGTAATCTTCCTCTCCCTTTCTGTTTGGGTCAACCACAATAAAGTCCTTCTTGTAGAAATATTGAAGAATAACTTTATTAACTATAAACATGTGAATATGTTACAATGAAATCTCGACAGCAATCAAATCCACAACTGCAATAACAATCTGTGATCAATTCCACAACTACAATAGCAATCCGTAACTGTAACACGGCAGCTTTCACTTCAACTTCTCTAATAATGGTAACAAACGCGCTCAGACTCACTGACTGCTTCAATAAAACTCTCTGGCTGACCACTGCCTACTCATTCAAACGTACAAGCCTTTTCTACCGATTTGTACCCCATAAGATTCGAGTTGTTCACGAATCTCGATACTTCTAGAAAGTAAAAAAAGGCACAGGATTACAAGGGTCGAATGCTTTTTAAGGCATGAACATCTGTGTAGACCTTTAATAAGGTATGGTCCAGGTACTCCACCTTGTACAGAAAAGGCTTTTGCCTCGCTTCGTCAGAGGTACAGTAAATGAATGTTTCTTAGTTTGGCCTCAATCTTGTGGTTTACGCTGTCTACCTCCATCTGAGTATGGCCTTTTCCCAAAAACTTGTGAGTAATTTTAATATTTCTTGCTTGTGCTGTCAAGGTTAAAGCCTTGGACAGTGTTGCATTTCTGTTGTGGTATGGACAACTGTCGGAAAAAAGAATGTACTCTTCACAAGACGGGTCTTGGCTGAGGTGGTGGCACGGACATGTGGCAAATTCATTGGTGGTCAGGCCTCCTTCAACCTCATGCCAGACATATCAAGTGACATCTTTACTTGCGCCATCGTAAATTGTGTAGTTATGTACACAAAGCTTCGTTTTATAATACGGAGCTGATGCTTTCAAAGAGGGCGCCAACATGACTGACTGGAGATCCATTGCAAGCATTTTTACTCTGCCGTTACTCGCCAGTGCAGTCTGCTTGTCCTCCACTTTAGACTGTTGCGCCAGCTCCTTTCTCTGACGATGCAGGACATATGTCTCCTCGTCCACATTGCGTTCATTGTAGGAGACACACAGGTCGCACTGACCCTTTCTTGGCTAGAACAGAGCGTAGTTCCCAGCATCAAACGCGTCAATAAAAACCTGTCTTGATGACGGGGCTATAGTTTTATGGACACAAAACTTTTTGTACTCCTGGTATACATCTCTCTTGCTGTTGAAGACTGACTCAATATAAGTTTTTGATGAAGACTTCTTGCAATGATGGGAGGGCATTGTAGGTAGAGAGTTGAATAACTCTCTAATGGCCACTCTGTCGACAGACATCCCCTTAGCTTTGGGCTGCTGGGCATCAGTGTTTTGATCGCCACATAATTGAGATTGTATTAGATGCTGTGTCAAGCTACTGGTGTTAAGGAACATTTTTTTGCACTCTGGAGAGTTAGACTGCAGGCTGCTCCTCCCGATGTCTCCCAACTGGCACCTTGTGCCCTAGTGATTTGACCAGAACCGTTCTTTAAGGCCACGAAAGTGACCAAACTTCTTTATGTATGCTCTGTCTGATTTCATCTGTAACATAGTTTTCTGGCATGGTCAGCTATATTGGGATGAGAATATTATAATATTTCAAAGAAATGCATTTTTGCATCAGCCATTGTGTGATATACACATATTAAATCTAACATATACAGTTACCATAACCAATTACTTTATGCTATGTGTAATATAAACCCAGCACATAAATGATAAAAAAGATAGAGAATAAAGAGAATTTATTACAGCATAAATTACACAACACACATACTATTTCTACAATGCTACAATTAAATAAACGTTTCAAATGCCTTTGTATTGTCAGTTCCTCCAGTTCCTGGACCAAGTCGCAAGTCACTTTTCTGAAAAACCTCCTCTTCCTCTTCACGCTAAGTTTTCTTACTTGAGGAAGAATTCCCCTAAAAAATTCAGCGTCAGCATCTTCATGTTGCTGCATCCTGGAGGTTAGGAATGTTTTGGCAGCAGATTTTCACCCCTCTTCTTCTTCTGGGTCCATTGTGGCCTCCTTTCTTTTTCTGAAAATTTTACAGGGTTTTTGAGCCTCTGGTAAGGCATGCGCTGACGGTGGCGGTGTAAGTAAAGGGTTTACACTTTCCTTAGGGTCTGTAATTATTAAGTTGTTTTTCTGAATGTGGGTACTTGGTGGGATTTCCTTACCTTTTAGTTTTCTAATTTTTTTCCAGATTGTCTTAGTAGAGGTATTTGTGTTTAAAGTGGAAACATAGGATTTCCGTGAGGTTTTTTTTTTACTTTTTAATAATGTACTTGCTGTTTGCTTTTGCACGTTTAAAGTTAATAAAGTTCTCTGGTATAGGGTTGTTAAAATATTTTCTTTGGGCTTTCTTTCTGTTTTTAATGGCCTCTCTGCACTCCGTGGTGGCCCGCCACCTGTGTCACAGGATGCAGTCTTCCATTTCAAAGCTTGATGTCGCAGGTCCTTAAAAGAAACAAAAAAGTTGTCTTGCAAAAAGTCAAATTTAATCACCTCCAGTTCAGGGGAGACATTTTTGCTTCTTGGCGGACTGAGTTCCACCGGAGTGTTGTAATGGTGACAATTGTCCAACACTGAAGATATCAGAAGTGGGTCTTGCTCCTAAGTCAACCATGCTGATGCTGAAATGTTCAAGACATAGGGTATTTATATCAATTTACATACCTGCAAATACTTTTCATTGAGAACAATATAAATGACCTTATAGGTTTCATGGATAAATGATGAAATGGTTGAAGGGGGTATACGGTACAAATACTAGAGGTCTTGAAACTTGCTTCCCAAGGAGAAAAAAAAGGGTCAAGTAAAAACCTGAGAAAAGTAACTAAAGGCACAAATAAAAAATTTAAATAGTGAGTGTGGCGTCGCGGGAAAGCTATTGCAAATTGCTTTATAAAAAAATATTGAGTTATTGGTACCATCAGGAAGCTTATTTTCTGCTGAATCCCTTTTTTATGAATCTTAAGTCTACAAAAAGTTACTACATGTTAAAGACAACATATAAGATAAAACAAGGAAAACTATGTTTATATATGTTTGTCACTTTCCTGAAAAACATCCTCTTCCTCTTACGCTAAGTTTTCTCACCTGAGGGAGAATTCCTCTAAAAAAATTCAGTGTCAGCATCTTCATGCTGTTGCATCCTGGAGGTTAGGAATGTTTTGGCAGCAGATTTCCACCCCTGTTCTTCTTCTGGCTCCATTGTGGCCTCCTTTCTTTTTCTGAAATTTTAACAGGGTTTTTGAGCCCCTGGTAAGGCATGCGCTGACGGTGGCGGTGTAAGTAAAGGGTTTACACTTTCTTTAGGGTCTGTAATTATTAAGTTGTTTTTCTGAAGGTGAGTATTTGGTGGGATTTCCTTACCTTTTATTTTTCTAATTTTTTTCCAGATTGTCTTAGTAGAGGTATTTGTGTTTAAAGTGGAAACATAGGATTTTCATGAGGATTTTTTTGACTGTTTAATAATGTACTTGCTTTTTGCTTTTGCACGTTTAAAGTTAATAAAGTTCTCTGGTATAGGGTTGTTAAAATATTTTCTTTGGGCTTTCTTTCTGTTTTTAATGGCCTCTCTGCACTCTGTGGTGGCCCGCCACCTGTGTCACAGGATGCAGTCTTCCATTTCAAAGCTTGATGTCGCAGGTCATTAAAAGAAACAAAAAAGTTGTCTTGCAAAAAGTCAAATTTAATCACCTCCAGTTCAGGGGAGACATTTTTGCTTCTTGGTGGACTGAGTTCCACCGGAGTGTTGTAATGGTGACAATCGTCCAACACTGAAGATATCAGAAGTGGGTCTTGCTCCTAAGTCAACCATGCTAATGCTAAACATGTTCAAGAAATAGGGTTTTTATATTAATTTACAAATATTTTGAGATTTTTTTTTTGAAGAATATTGTTTGATTGAGCACTTGAAAACCACAAATAACTGATTAAACTAATGATGCTCTCAATTAGTCTGAATGCAACCTTTGTCCTAAAAAGACTGGACCCTTAAATAATCAACGCTAAAGGGTTTTTGAAGCAAAAAGGAGAAAATATTTTCCAACCCAATTTTTTCAAGCAGGATCCTATTTCGCTGTATCCGGTTGAGACAGCTCATATTTTATCATTGACTGTAAACGGCTTAGAAATATGGATGAGTAGGGACAGAGTTATTAGTTGTCATAAAAATGTATATAAAATTATAAGTCTGTGTGGACTTTATTCAAACTCACTGGTCTCACTCACACCCACTTTCGTAATCCCACCCCCTTCTCTCACTCCACACAAAAATCGCTCCACTCCCTCTCTGTCATTCTCATTTGTCCCGCATATTTTTTTTTCCAATTGGCAATATCTTGCGGCAAAAGTGTTATCCCTTGCGTGTCTTGTATGAAATGCCGCAGCGTCTTCTGTGACACATCCTTGGAGGCCAAAGCACGCACTGTCTCGTTAACAATAGGTTTCCGATTTTCGGGATAAACCGCTGCAGTCTGAAAGTGAAATGTATGATACCAGTTACAAATTTATTATTAGAATTGTGGGAACAGACAATTTCTTTAGGTAAAACATTATTTTTGCTTGGTTTGACCTACTTTGAGTCTGTGAAGATAGGAAAGTAAATATATCCTGCTAAATATGTACAATTCATAGTACATGTATCTGCAGCGCAGTGGCAATCAGACTTTTCTCGTGCTTGACATGAAGAACTGCAGCTCTAAAAAAAGCCTAACTGTCTCAGCACTAGCTCAATTCTTTGAATTACCCTACTGTATGTTAACAGGCACTGCAAGTCAGCGTAACAAAGAGGCAACAGAGTTTTTTTTTTTTAGCAACATAATGTCTTGTAAAGTTAACGATTTTGACTATCATTTTCCTGTCCTTGTTAGTCAAAATGAATAAAAAATACTGAAAGTTTCCATAAAATATTCCCACTCTCACGCACTCAGTCATTCTCATTTGTCCCGCATATTTTTTTTTCCAATTGGCAATATCTTGCGGCAAAAGTGTTATCCCTTGCGTGTCTTGTATGAAATGCCGCAGCGTCTTCTGTGACACATCCTTGGAGGCCAAAGCACGCACTGTCTCGTTAACAATAGGTTTCCGATTTTCGGGATAAACCGGTGCAGTCTGAAAGAAAAATGTATGATACCAGTTACAAATTTAATATTAGAATTGTGGGAAAAGACAATCTCTTTAGGTAAGACATTATTTTTGCTAGGTATAGCACTTCACACTTACAGAAAAAAAAAATGCTCCTAATGTCGCTAGAAATCTATAGCGCCGCATGCATGGTTTTGTCTTACACATTATGCTTGCAATAGCATCCACTGGATGGTTGCTGTGCTCGTGATTGGCACCAGTTATTTTAAGTAGCCAGTTGTTTCCATCCTCTACTGCAGCCATACGAAAGCCGCCACTGCAGTTGCATTTCCATGTCCTGAAATGATACAAAATCAAATAAAAGGGAATAGGAATTAGGAGGATATCAAAGGACCAAGCACAAATTTGTTTTTGGCCTTTCTCCACTCACAACTGGCAAAGATGTAACCTTTGCTCACTCTTAGCTGGTTCTTCTTGGGTCATGAAAAGTTTCAGACGGTTTTAAAAGATGAAATTGGTCTGTCCTTTTTTCTCTTATTTAAAACTTAATCTTTACTAGAGAAATCAAAGTGTCTTGAGAAAGAGAACTACCTTGGAATATTTGATGTTGTTTCAGAAAGTTCTCGACAAGTTTCTTCCCTGGCAATGAACCCTTCATATCTTTTTCTCGTTTGTTCATTATGAAGTCTGAAAAATGTTTTCTCACTAAATCAGTATCATTATCATTCCACTTCTGATACCTCCTTTCTTTTTTTGAAGAAATTCTTCATGGTGCAAACTCCGATTGAACCAGTGTTGATGAAGACGCAGAAACGTGTTCTGGTTGCTCAATATCAATCAGGTTGTTCATTAACTGTCATCTGTGACAAAAAAAAAAAGGACTGTGGTCAGTTTAACCATACCTTTAATCTGAGAGATACTCCACAAGGGTTGGTGGGGCACAGTCAAAATAGGTGGACGTCAAGCATCCATACAAACAGGTATGACAATTATACAATAGACAGCCCACAAGATAATGTTTCCCTATGGGCAACAAAAAAAAACAATAATTTTTTAAAAAAAAATCCAAAAAGGCAAACAGTTTAACTATCTCCCCAAACCCCCACTCCACACTGGTGCGGGCCTTTGACATCTCCTTGTTAAAGGTTGTCTGTTCCTCTGTGAGGTTATAACCCCGAAATGGCACAATCAGATGTTCCCTCAAGGAGAAAGCTGGATCACCATAAACAACATAATTGCCACATCTGGCTATTTCCTCTAGTGAATTGCTCTGGCTCAACAAAGCAGCATCGTGTCGTCGACCAACCATTGGACCATACATGTAACTTACTACAATCAATCAAAGACTCTAAAAACAGAGTCAAGAAACAGGTTGCATAATGTATTTGTTCAATTAGTCCATAATCTATTGTTTGATCAAATATTTTAAAGTTTTTAACTCTAAATATAGAACAAAAAAATTAAAAAAAAGGCAACATAAGACTTTGGTACTTAAGGGCACAGACCCTCTAATGCCCATTAAATACTTCCCTTTGATTCCTTGATGGTCGGGCAATGGGCCTCACCGTTCCATCCATGAAGCCAATGCAACTGCCCAGAGGTGCACCCTTGTGGTACTTTGTGATGCACCGCCATGGCCAAGTGGTGGCAGTCCAGCCATCTGTGCTGCAGAGTGTCTAGTTTCCTATGAAACCTGCCATATATATATGGTGCAACACTGCAGATGCAATGTGGCTGATGTCAGCCTGACACCTCCTAAACGTAGGGGCGATGTCGCCCAGGCGGTTAGGATATACCATCCTACGAAGGAAAATACAAAGCGCCTCTATTGCAGGAACCGTGAGACCATTTAAAGTATCCACAAAGTCGCCGAGGTCACGGCAAATACATAGTCTGTTAAGGTCACTTTTCCTAAATCTGAACATTTGAAGACATTGCTCATCAGTGCAGTTGTCTAGATTGAAACCCCTGGAAATACTTGAAATAAAAAAAATAAAAGAATAGACACCTTTCAATTATAATCAGCATGTTAACAAATCTATGATCATACAGTAGAATATGCACACTTATGGCTTCAAGGGTGTGTTCCATATTGAGTAAATCTTCATTTAGAATAAAGGCAATGTTAAACACAATAAATGCCGGATTTAAGAGGAAGTACTACGCAATTATAAAATCATTCATTGAACACATTTGAAAATAATGAAGCTGTAAATATTCAACCATTTGGAAAATGCCTATTTAAATTTCTCACGTCTTGCCAATATTTTTCCCTGCTCCTTTAAATTTGCCCTTGCTCTTAAATCGGAAGAGAATGTCTCCTAGCATGCAAATAAGCAAATTGAAATATGCAGGGGAATGAAAAGATAACCAACAAAGACTGCAAACTTATAAACATACAAAAATCAAACAAGGAAGGCTTCACAGTTAATTTCATTTAAAGTATAGTACTTATTTATCACCGTGTATGCTTCTGCCTCAAAGGCCCCCCACTCAGTTGTCTCATCAAAACCAAGTCATTTAGTTCATCTTCGTCAATGCTGTCCAGCAGCACCATAAGTGTTGAGGGAGACAAGCGTCTGAACATGTTTTAATCTGTTCACGATCTCACTGACCGACATCTCAGCCGTGGTCTCTACCTCGGTGTCGAAAGAGACATAGGGACATACTCCTCTGCGGTGACAGTCACTGGACTTGTCTCTTGCAGTCTTTGCAAACGATCCTCCATCGCCGACTCCCCAGGGTCATTGGACACGCTGTGTGTGTCCGTGTTGTCCTCAGTCGACTGACTGGGGTTCACAAAACCAGCATGACGAAAGCAGTTAACAACAGTTTCTGTGCTGACTCGATCCCATGACCACCGCATGTTGTAGAGTGCATCCAGCACGGAGATGTGAAACTGAAAGGCGCATGCTGCAGTTGCACTGGTGGCTGTCTCCCTATCATTGACGTATGATGGGAGCCTCTTCACGACCTTTGCGCTGTAGTGCCGTTTGAAGGAAAGAATGATTCCTCAATCACAGGGTTGGGTGTGGCTGGTGGGGTTGGTGGGCAAAGATTCCAGGTTTATTGACGACAAGCCGTTGATAGCTGGATGAGCCGGGCAGTTGTCCACGATCAACAGAATGGACCGGCCTTGGAGTAAAAACTTTCGATCCAATTTCCTTAGCCAGTCCTCGAAGATACTGTACGTCATCCAGGCCTTTTTGTTTGCACGGTAGTCGACAGGGAGCCTCTTGACATTAGAAAAACACAGAGGTTTTGCGCTTGTGATTTAAAATTCATACACAGCTTTATGACTATACTCAATAACTTCTTTCTTACTTTAAGAGAGGGGTGGCCCACAGCAACTCAAAGTCTAACAGGCACAGTATACTAGGTACTGCAGCTGCTGTAAAACCTTTAAATAACACATCATACAAAACAATACAGTAATGCTATTAAAAGTAGACACGTATAATTAAGTAAAATATTTAAAAAAAAACCACCCCCATGAAATATTTAGCGTTACTACACGCTAACAGAACACCAAGCTTATATTGATTAGGACTTTGCATGTATGTTGATTGTGGGCTGTAGGTACTTTGACCCTAACCCACCCCCAGTCCTTTTGGCATCGCTTTTGAATTTGATTGCAGAGGCCCTCAGGTCTTTCCGTTTCTTGCGGACTTCATCTGTGGTATGCCCTAACCCAACTATGGCATTGATCTTCTCTACAATTGATGACCACACATGAAATAAAAAAAAATATACGCGAGATCATAATTTAAGTGTTCTAGTTACTAATAGTACTACCAGTATTTTTTTTTCAAACTCTGTCATTGCAGGATAAAGCAACAGGTGTATTTTTGTAGTTTTAATTACAAGACATTTTAAGCTCCCCACAGTAATTTTCAGCATGTGGTAACTTTAGTGTTCATAATAATTTACAGAGATGAAAAATGACCCAGCATTTATCACATAAACCTCTTTCAAAGATGAAATATAAACTCTAAATAGTAATTAGCAAAATACAATTAGCAGGACACTGTCAAATCTATTTTTCTGCTAAAAGCATTAGCCCAGTATGCAAAAGGGCAGTGCAATTTAAGCTTGTGAACGCAGAATACCACAGGAATAAAAAAATTTACAAGCTGTTTTAAAATCCATGGTTTGAAGAAACTCATCGAATAAATGAACAGTACTTGATATATCACCAAGGAGAAAAAAAAAAAGAGACCCGAGTTAATGTTACTTTTAATTAACACAACTGAAAGGAAAGTTCAACTCGGCATTATGGCAGCAAATAAAGAAATTGATGTTTTTTGTTTTTTTTTAAACTGGGTGTCCTAGCTTGTATATTAATGCTGCTGGTACTAGTGTGATGTGGTATATTGGTACTACTCATATTGATTAGGACTTTGAATGTATACATTGCTTGTTGGCTGTAGGGGTACTTTGACCCTAACCCACCCCCAGTCCTTTTGGCATCGCTTTTGAATTTGATTGCAGAGGCCCTCAGGTCTTTCCATTTCTTGCGGACTTCATCTGTGGTATGCCCTAACCCAACTATGGCATAGATCTTCTCTACAATTGATGACCACACGTGAAATAAAAAAAAATATACGCGAGATCATAATTTTTGTGTACTAGTTACTAATAGTACTACTAGAATTTTTTTTTATATCTCTGCAATTTCTCGACAAGTTTCTTTTGAGCAAATGTTGTTGATGAAGATGCAGAAACGTGTTCTGGTTGCTCAATATCACTCCCAACTTCATCAGGTTGTTCATTATTTGTCATCTCATCGTCCATTAAGTTAAATGACTCAGTACTTTTTGCATCCTGCTGTTTCGCCTCAATTTCTCTTGCGGGTGAAAGGCTTCTGCTGATGCTCTGTCAGATCTTTGCAAATATTGTCCAACATCAATGTCACCAAGGGCCTGAAGACATTGGTAAACATAAAAACATTGTTGTTAATCTCTTCTGAGTGGTCCACATGTCTATAAAATTTGCTCCTCTCGTTTGCTGGCAACTCCAATAGAGCAAAAAGAGTTGACACTGAGGACATTGATAAACATTAAAACTTTAAAACATTGTTTTTATTAATCTCTTCTGAGTGGCCCATATGTCTATAAAAGTTGCTCCTCTCATTTGCTGGCAACTCCAATAGAGCCAAAAGAGTTAACACTCTGTGCCGAAACTTGTCTGCAATTAGTAGAGATGGTTTGGGTTTCTCCAGTGTATTCTCAATGATGGAAACTATTTTGTGAATGCTATGCCAGCCAATCACATGGTTGTCTGATCCCCCAGTATTGGGAATTCCGAACTCTTCCTTGCAGTTGCAGAGGCAGAACTGTGTCATTTGGAATTACTTTTCTTGGGCCCTTCCCAGCTTGATAAGCCAATTTGTATTGGTTCACAATTGCTTTTTCCAACGGGTCATTATTTTATTTTCTGAACTTGTTGAGGGTCTATCCACACATCATTCATTGCATCATTCCATTCTCTAACACAGTCATTCATGACAGTTCTCCACCCCGCTTTGCATTAAAGATAGTTAATCTACTCACTATTAAATTCCTCAGATGAACAAAATCATATCAGTATCACGTGTGTCCCACTTTCGATAAGTATCCTCCGTAAGATTTTCCATCTCGCAAACAACAGAATCTATCAATTTTGTGAGATCATCTTCATTAGGTAGTTCCTTTGGGTTTCCTCAATGAACTTCTGCGTTGCTCACATTGCGGTTTGGCGTTGTAAAAAGTACAATCCCAATTCAGATCCAAAAGAGAGGCAAATGGATCTCTTTCCTCAGCCATGTGCGTATCCTTTATTTGTATGTAATGTCCTTTACATACCTTGATCAATTTTTATAATAAATAGCCAATTTTCAGTTGTAAACCAGCATTGATGGAGCCTCCTTCTGTTGTTGACATGGACTCAATTACTTTTTCATGAAAAATAAAATTGTCTCGGTCTAACTCTAAGACACTTTTTCCATCAAGGGCAAGCATGTTGAGAAAGAACACCATTGATCATCTTTTTGTTTGTCGTTAAGTTGTCATGGAGTGGGCCATCAAATCCATGCAGTCCACACCCCCTTTAGTGGACTTGTAAAACTGAACGATTTCTGGGATTTGCACATTTTCTGTAGGTGACTGATTTATCTTCCCAGCATCATGATGCATTGTTGATACAAGATGACATTTTTCTTTATTTCCAGATTTATAGCTTACCAAAGTCTTTCCCTTTCTGAAAGCAAATTTGGCTTGCTTCCTCCCTGTTTTCTTTGGATCTTTAAATTCTTCAGGAAGAAATCTTTTGTTTCTCCTCACAGTGCCAACCACAGTCATCTTTTGTCTCTCGAGCTTGTCACACAACTCTAAATCTGTAAAGAAATTGTCCACAGTCAAGTTTCTTCATAAAATGCCGAAAAAACAAGCCATATTAATAAAATTTGGTATGCACATGTAATTTTGAGTGCTGAATGGTTAAAACACTCAATTTAGAGCTATACCTTCATCTTATTATGTTAATCTGAGATTTTTTTTTTTCTTCAATTAATATATTTTTAATTCCACGTATCTCCTCAACTTCTTTTTGCACCTCTTTGCATTTACTTTGATATTTGTCAATTGTTTTGTTCCATTTTGATACCTCCACTGCCTCTTTACTCTGTTCTTTTCTGATAAATTGGACAGCATCCTTCAAAAATGAATGTAACCGATTCCTATCCTTCCCTTTTCTTAGAACTGAAACCTTTTTCAAAATCTGACCAGACAGATGTCTCATTTGAGATTCAGAAATATGTATATCAGTCAATGCACAGAGCCAGCGATTCACAAAAGTGGTTGGTAACCTCTCAGACTGTCTTTGAAAAAGCATTTAAAGCTGAAACAACTTCATTGGTCAATTTACGATTATGAACCCTGACATAACCCTCTGGTTTTGAACATAACAAAATGGATTTAGTTAGCCCTAAGCGTCTAAGCCATTCGTCAACATTATCAACAATACAAAAACTTTAAAATTTCTTGGCCTTTGGGGGGTCCATCTGTGAGAACGCTGCATGGGCTGCCTGACATCTGTATTTAAGTTGGCCTCTGGTCAGCTCGTCTGGTACCTCAAGTTCAAATAGTTTCTCAAACCAATCCATCACCTACAGGGTAAGGAAGTGGGGGGAAAGATAGGGTAAGAGAGAGTAGAAGGATTAGGGTATGGGTAAGGAAAGCTAGGTTGAGAAATTGCACATATAATCGGAAGTAGAGTCACAAGATTTATAAAAAAAAAAATTAGAAAACAATAACTTATGTACAGAATACTGTTGTTAGATATTTTTCAGTTAAGCAGCTAAATTGTAATGAAATCCAACAACAGGTCCATGACCTAATACCATTTTGTAAATTACCCAATCAAAAAGGAATCCAACAATAATCAATATAAGTTAATACTAGGTATTCCAAACTGAATTTTCATATTTGAATAAGTGATTATCTTTTAATCACATCTTCTAGAACACAGCAAAACTTGCAGTTTACATTTTAATTGTTAAAATCGGTTGAAAAATAAAGAAGTTATGAATTTTTTCGTTAATTTTTCGACTTAGTAAATTTACGTATGATTCACACAGTCAAATTAGCTCACCTTTACCCATCAATAGGACAAAAAATACAAATTAATGCAAACAGATTCATTCATATACAAAACTATTAACACCAGTCACATGTAACTGTTTGCCAAAAACAAAACTCATCATGTAAAAAGCAAAAAATTTATTGAGTACCAAATTTGTAAAAAAAAATTGTTGGACTTTTGAATATTTTTCAAGTTTAGCGACATTTGTTCACAAAGAGCCATCTTCGTCACATCGTAAAAAGTTAAAATGACATGTAAGACACTAAAAACTTTGCTTAAATGCTAACACGTATACCAATATTGTGCCTAATTTTTTTCAGAAGGCTAGCATTCATATTTTCTACGCTAGGAGTCTCTAAAAATGCCTCCGCGATCAGTTTTGACAACTCACGGACTAAAAAGTTCATTGAAAAATCAGATTTTATTTCATAAAATGCCGAAAAAACAAGCCATATTAATAGAATTTGGTATGCACATGTCATTTTGAGTGCTGAATGATTAAAATACTCAATGTAGAGCTATATCTTCATCTTATTAAAATTTCTTGGCCTCTAGGGGGTCCATCTGTGAGAAATTAGGGCCATCCTAAAAAGAAAGGGCAGTTTAAATTATATCAAAAAATGACATCAAGCTTCGATAGTGACAGATCACACATTTAGATTGTTAACATCTAACAAAGTGAAATAAAGAAGAAAATACTAAATTACTTATTTTATAACATAATTAAGAGCAGATGAAGAAATTAATAGCACTTACCACCTATTCTCTGTCAAGCAGTGTACCCCCCGCGTGAATACCCTCTTCAAGATCTAGGCTGTCTTTTTCCTCTTAGAAGGGCATGGGCCAACAAGAGGAATTTTCCGCTTACATCCAAGTCTTATCTTCTTTCTGGACCAACAGTGTCTTTTTATCTTGCAACCCCTTGTTGTATCTAGAGTAAGCTGTTTGCATATGCCAAGCAAGAGATGCATCCACCGGAGAATATGTTGCATCATGTCTAGAATACCTGCACCTGTCTATTTTAAACAAAAGGTTGTATACTTTTTTTTATATAAATCAAATGCAAACTAAACAAAATACTGGTAACTAACAGATGTCAAACAAACCTCTTGCCAACTGGAATTGGACTGCTCTCGCAATAAGAATAGCTGATGAAGGATTTTATTGGTTGGCGATTGAATCTGTGGCAATGATGGCGTCTGCCTCTCCCTCGAGCCAGAAAGTGGTCCCGTAATGCATTGTAGTCTTCGTCAACTGCAGAAAGAAAAAATTTGAAAAAAAAAATGATTTTTAGTTTCGGTTCTATATTGCTAATAAAAATTGAGTTCTGACATAGGTCTACATTGTTATACTTCTTTCCATTGGTGTTTGGAGCTGGAGTAAGGTAACAGAACATTTTAAATGTCCATCAGTAACTAGGACTGCTATAGGGTAGAATATCGGCTTCTGACGCCAGAGGTCTGTGGTTTACGCCCTGGCAATTTTGCCCCCTACTGGTTTAGTCGGTGTCAGTTAAATGTGAGACAGGAATCGTTGTACAGGGTATGGCAGCACACAAAATTGTCAGACGCCAGTCTTGTGGTTCAACAAGTATCACTACAGTAAAGAGGACCGGCGTGATCGATATCTGTCACTGAGAAGGGTGGGGCCTGAGTAACTCGATCCTGTGGCAAAGGAGCAGTTACTTGATTCATTGGCCTAGCATCAAAGCGTCTGCATGAGACACATTGCTTAACTACCTTCTTAGCTATGGTTCTAACAGATATTATCCAGTAGCGGCTACGAAGGGAACTGATCAGAGTTCCAACTCCAGCATGCTTCATAAGCTCATGCTGCGACTTGACCAACAACAGCGCGACATAACTCTTGGGTATAATCACAGGGTGGTTTTCATCATATGTCAAATCAGGAGCTTCACTTAACCTACCTTTGACTCTAATCAAACCTTCTTCATCTAGGAAGGGGGCGAGTGCAAACAAGGATGATTGTCTACTCACCATGCCATCTCGTTTTAAATCAGATATTTCACTGTACATGCAGTGTATCTTTTGTAAGTCTTTTAATATCAATCTGTGAGCCCGCCTCAAACTTACCTGATCACTAAAGACAGAGTTTTGTACCTTGGACTTGAGAACAAGAGATGACACTCGTAACAGCCTCTCAAACTTACTAAATCGGCCATAGTCAATAAAGGGAATTTCAGCTACTGCCACTGAAATAGAGCCCAGGAAGATACTTTGTTATTTCAAAGAAATTTAAATATTAAACAAAATCTGAAGCAATGTACAGTCTGTTTTTAACCTGTTGTATATAATATACTTATTTTAAACACACTTTTTAAACTATATTTTTATTTGACTCACAGTTGGATGAATAAGTAAGGAAGGATAAGAAATAGAAGGAAAAACGCCATGTTAGATTAGAGACCATTAGATCGCCTATTACGGTGGACTGGGTATACCAAATAATCAATCAATAAAGGGAATCTCAGCTACTGCCACTGAGCACATGGCCTGTGGACTGATTTCTTCCTCAATAAGATCTATTTCTTTTTCAACCGCAGAGATTTGCACAGCAGTGGGTGTGTCTCTAGGCCCTACCTCTAAACAATCATTTAACGGCAAACCGTTTTCAGCCTTTGCGCTGGCATCGAATACTGGGCACCGGCTCCAGGATTTTCAGAATCACAAAATTTTTTCAACTCTCTCCAAAAGCACGTCCTCATTGAATTGAGTTTCTTTTTGAGATCATCTTTGGTGGCCTCTGTATACCACTCCTGGTATTTCACCAACAAAGTGTCATACGCAGCTTCTTTTTTCTCTCTGTCGCTATACTCCTTACTTTTCACCTTCCACAACATAGGTAAACCATATTACATATCAATCAGCTCCAAGATCAATTCTTTTTCTTCTTTAGATGGCGCCATGAGGATGCTTTTAGTAGGTCCTAAGAATTCCGCTGCTTCTGAAAAATTAATGTTTGATCAAACAAGTTTGATGAAGCTCACACACGATGTTTGACGGCTTGACGAAAAATATCGGCAGAAATCAGATCCATCAAGCATTTGACGTCAAGCATTTTTGTCCATCAAACTTACCCATACACGATTACATTTCCATCAAACATAATTTGATCAAACATTTTTGGTCGTGTATGGGCCTTTTAGGCACAGGCACAATGGTAGACTTTTTAAAGCATGTACTAAGGTACAGAACAAGTTTCTAGCGACCAATTAAAAATAACATTGAACACAGGAGCCAGCTCTGCACTACACACTTTCAGTAGTTTTGTTGTTAACTTGTCTGGTCCAGCGGCTTTGTTTACTTTCAGTTTACTAAACGAGGGCCTTACTTCATGCTCATCTACGACGAATGGTGGCGAGTCATTAGATGGCAATGGGACGGGACTTGTTTTGTTGTCTTTATCAAATCTTGCGTAGAATACATTTAACCTGTCAGGCAGGGTGGCGTCGTCACACTCAATGGACTTAGGAGTGCCCTTGTATTGCGTTATGGTGTTCATATTGTCCCACATTTGTTTACTTTGCCCTGAGGAGAAAAGATCTTCAATTTTGTCTTTATGTTTATATTTTGCTTCTTTAATTGCTTTTTTTCAACTTCGCCTTTGTTTGATGAAACAATGTTGGTTCTTCTTTTCTGTTTCTATAGGCTTTGCCCTTCTCAATTATTGTTCGTGTAATGTCTTTACCAGCCCATGCTTTTGAATTCGGGTAAAAGGTAACTGTTTTCTTCGGCACACACACATCTTCGCAGAATTGTATACATTTATTCAGAAACCGTGTCTGTGTACTCATGAATTGTTGTGATTTCATGACGGAAAATGTCCCATTCAGTGGTTTCAAAACAGTCTTGCAACTGTTCTGTCGCCGCAACTGTCCATTGTTTTATTGTTTTCTTCACAGGTTCAATAGATTTTGAATTTTGTTTGTGCATTGGTATTAACATAATCAAAGAATGGTCACAGTTACCAAGACAAGGCCGTTCAACAGACTTGTACGCGTGTTTGATCTTGCAGATCTGTGTCGCTCTCATGGATAATATGCTGAGCTGGAGGTACGAGGTAGATTTACCAGTGCCGGTAGTGGTTGTGGTGGTGCTGTATCCCTCTCCTCCTCTTCTTCTTCCACTTCTGTTACTGCATTTTACCGTGTCTATAAAGATCTAGATCTACCTGATCTACCTCATCTTCGCCACTTTCCTCTTCAATATCACTACTGTCTAAAGACTCTATCTGCGACACTGCTCTACTAGATCTAGATCTAGAAACTTCGGCAGGGTCTTTGTCACCGTCTACTGAAACACTAGTGCTAAAGCTTGACTCACTAATCGCTGCCTCGTTTGTAACGTCTAAAGGCTGTGGTACATCGTTCAAGATGTCACTATCGTCCTCCTTATCACTATCTGGATCTAGATCTATATTCTTTTCATCGTCTTCATCCCCTGAACCGTCCATAAAATATGTGTCTAGTACTTCTTGAGCTGTCAGGTGAACGGGCTTTCGTGTAGACCTGTAAGTCACCATTTTGTAGAACTGAAGTGAAATCATAGTACCGAGCTGACTGGTAATAATGTTTCGCAAACTAAAAATTCATCAATTAAAAAAATAAGCATTGGTAATTAATGTAGAAATGGTTATTTTATGTGTAAGAAAAATCAAAGATGTGATACTTTAAAAAATAAACGTGGTTTTGTTTACGAATATACGCGGTAACCACAGTGGTGCGGGATGATGTGAGAAGGTTAATATCATTAACAAGGCACACAACAATTATGTATATAGCAATGATACATATAACATAGTTATATCCCATACATTACACTCCTTCCCCCTATATTTAGATGAAACAGTAACCCATAAATTAAATAAGAAATACTGTTAACGAAAAGACTACACATATGAATATGTTAAGTAGGCAGTTTAGTGAAAATTTCAAAACCATTGGACAGCAATATAAATAGGCTTAAATTAAAGCCTTTGTGACACAGATCATAGATCTTTTTAAATTTTAAAAATATCTTTATTGGTTGCCAGGTTATGAATTTTTTATGTCATAATATACCCCAAAATTTTAACACTCGTCAAACCACCCGGTTTCGTGATGGTTTTTCGAAATTTCGCGTGAAAAAGGCCATAACTTAGCAACCAATAGAGATATTTTTATAATTTAAAAACTATTATGCTTGTTACACTCTGTGCTACACACGCATTTAAGAAACATACCAAATGCAGTGAAATGGACACATTTATTTTACAAAATGGGAATATGATCCAGCACAAAATTTTAATAAACAATTAAAAAATCACGAAAAAAAACAACAACAAGAAAAACAATCACATGAAATTTTTTTATACAGCTCACATTTTCAACAATCTAAATGCAAGATATTGTTCCAACAATAGCTTTTGTAAAAAAAGAAATGACAGAGACAGTTGTGTCAACTGAACACGTTTCAGGTTCTTCAATGGACCAGTAGGCTATCAAAAAATGTTCAGGTCCCTCAAGACCTTGAAGTGAGAGTTTCTGGAGAGGAGAAAAGCTATTCCTAACACATTGCTTGGATCAGCAATAAAAGACTGCAGTTTATCTTTTATCGTGTCCAAGCATTCAAGGCCATCAACAGATTTGTCTTTCGGGCACTTTGAAATAGCCTTTAGAGCAAGCTTTTTGATTTTCTCATAGTGCTCCGTAGCCATTACACTCCTCCTCCTATCTATCTCGTCCATCACCTTTTTATCAGAAACACACCTCCTCACTCTTTCAGTCTTTGCCTCTGAAATGGCAAAGTCAATTATGGAGGCCTGGACTGTCGGCTCCTGACTCTCCAGCCATTGGGCCACTTATTGATTTTCGACCGCACCTGCCCATTTCAAAACCCTCCAGTAGCAACTGGAGCACGCCGAAACATTTTATCCAGGCACCCCAAAGCTCTCTCAGATGCCATATAGTGGGTAGGTGCACAAAGTGCATTTTGAAGCATGCCATGTCTGGTGATGGCTCTGGCTCGTTGAGAAAGTGACCTAGCTGTGAATGCAGTATGTCCAGACAGGCCTGAACCAATACTTTGAAGGCTTTCTTGCTGGATGACACCCTCTCCTGAGACAAAGCACAGCAGTTCAGACGGCACGTCATCATTATCAGGGGACAAGGGCTCTCCAAAAGCGTTTGTGGTTGGCAACATAAGCAGGTCTCGTTCTGACAACCAAAACTGAAGTTGTTGCTCATTAATCTTCACAAGTGGGCGCTGTAACGAGAGGAAAAAAAAACCCAAACCATATTAATTTGTTATTCTTCCATTTAATGAAAATGTACTTGTGTAATTATGGAACAAAACTGAAAAACAACCTATAGATTATTATTAGATTATTTAGTATTACATGTACAGATTACTTGATAGTGATAGAGGTTTGTAAAAATGCAAAACACATTGTGCATAGGATTGAATTTGACACTTTATATTTTATAAGGATAACGTCCTCATAAGGTGTGACAATATAGTTCTTAAATATCCAGTCAAACTGAAAGGCTGGGAGTGTATGAAAAGAAACTAACGAGTAATATCTTTTAAAGTCAAAGGCAATAAAGCAAAGAAATTAAAAATACCATGTCAAGATTGGACATATCTGAAAAATAAAACTTTGTCATCCAAGGCCCAGTGAACACCTTCCCGATGATAGCCAGTGCCGTCACTTG
The DNA here is from genome assembly GCA_003991915.1 of Elysia chlorotica. NCBI lineage: Eukaryota > Metazoa > Mollusca > Gastropoda > Plakobranchidae > Elysia > Elysia chlorotica. Next base: position 291,955 of record RQTK01000464.1, read on the forward strand.
AGCGATGATCTTGTCATCCATCAAGCCCTTCAGTATTCTGGAACGCAGAAGTCCACCTAGCAACAACTTCAGACACTCTCTCGATAATTAGCGGCGACTTCAACCAAGCCAACCTTAAGACCGTTGCACCTGAATTTTTTCAGCAAGTCACTTGTCCAACACGCGGTGACAAAACGCTCGACCATTGCTACTGTCGTCTCAAATCAGCGTACAAATCAATACAGCGATCAACTCTCGGTAACTCCGACCATTCGCTAGTTCTGCTGATACCAAAGTACAAACAGAAATCACAAACAATGAAACCAA